>OOFB01008804.1:11264-18764 GCA_900323305.1 Trachyrincus murrayi | reverse complement strand
ACACAGCGGCCGCCCGTAGCATGCGGCAGACTGGCGGGTCGCTGTCGGTGGGACGGTGGGTCCTTCGTCTGCCGCGACGTGGAGCCCAGAACCCCGGCGCGCGGTTTTTGACAACCGTTGGGTGTCGGTGGGTAAATAAGCACAAGCATACAATTTTTATTTTCCCGTTAAAGAAGTGGAGGAATTAAACTAAAGCTGTTGGTGAAGTTTACTATTTTGTCATTTAGCAGAAACTTTTATCCAAAGCACCTTACAGTGAATTTCGTATTAATTCCTGGGCTGGTAGGGGGTAGCCATCTTGTTCGAGGCTGTGGACATTCCGTCTCCCACTTGGTGACAGTATCCCAATATTTCCTTGATGGGAAACTGGGTTGCTGGTTCGATTTCCCAAGGTGTCCACGAGCAAGACACCTATAGCTCCTGACTGGTCCGTCACGTCGGTGTGTGTAACGTTCAGTGGAAGTTATAGGCCTATAATTTCCTTCCACAGACCACAAATTAAATGGGCATAGACAGCACAGTTTCGGAAAAAGTTAGTAACGTTCAACTTTGGACTACTTTGGACCACAATAGGGGGAAGGATAGTGTCACTGCTAGGGCCGAAGGGTACTGGGTTCGATCCCCAATGTCCGCACCCTACTCTGTAGGCATCCTTGAGCAATACGCCCTAATAACCTACCTACCTGTTCATTAATTACCTGTATCTGTATTCACTGTAAGTCCCTTTGGATAGTGAAACGTTTCTGCCAATTCACTTCAACAGTTAATTAAAAATAGAATTAAGTCATTTTCAACAGTGTTTGAATAAGTGATTCGTGCATTTTCCTCCCTATCATGTGCTAATGTCTTTGTTGTTCAGCTCTTCCAGCCAGGAGGAGACCCCCCCCCCCCTCGCCCCCCAGGGGGTGTTCTGTCACACATCATAATACCTGCTCTGTCTCCCGGGGACGCTGCGCTAAACATATGCTAAGCTAAGCTAAACAGATGCTAAGCTAAGCAGACAACGCAGGCGGAGGCATCCCACAAAGGGTCCATCACTGCAGATGACTGTCAGTATGTGAGGTGTCATTTTAGCAACGTTAGCCGTTTTGGCAATACAAAACTATTCTCTTGGCTGACCTTATTGTTCAACCCGGCTGAGCTTTGGCTGTCAGATTTTGTGACAGAGATTTGAGTTCCATTCTGGTAAAAGTGCAGGACAGAGGCAGAAAGGATGATGGTTCATTCAGTTACAGCACCAAAAACAGCTTCACGCACCACACCCAATTACAGAAGTGTTTCCCAACCTTTGGGTCCGGACCCCACTTTAGGGGTTGCCTTAAATACATATGGGGTCACATGACCTTTCTGTGGTGGGAGATTGCTGGCTTATAAGCTATAGGCCTAGATATTTGACAGTAAAGTAAAGCACCCTTATACATGAAAGGACTGCTTAATGATTCATAGCCACAAGCAAACCATTAGGCCTACTACAACTACTTCACTGGTACATTGATATGATGGGCAGATGTTGATAGGGTTAAAATTATGCAGGAAGAAGTTGACGTCGCAATCATTTTCTAAAAATGGGGTCACGGACCAAAATGACTGTCCAGTATCACAACTTATGGATCATTCATTAACACTCATCACAACCATGGTAGTAAGTAGTAGTGGCATCGTAAAGAAAGTGTCATGCTGTTATTGCCCGCTGATGCCGTTCAAAAGCAGGTCACTTTGAGTGGCTATGGGGTCTCCCCGTCCGCCGTGCAGGGGTCAGGAAAAAGCAATTTGCATTTTAACACAGGGGGCGGGCCTGTGCCTTGCCAAGTCCCAGAGTGACAGTTCCACTCCTGGTGCCCTGAAGGGCGGGCGCCACGAGATCACTCCTGACATCCTCTTAATAGACTGGCGACCGGCCACCGACGGGCGAGATTTACTGCCCCGCATACCCCATACATACCGGCCTCTCGGTCGCACCGCTTATAAAGGCGCGATTGGCTGATCTATGCAAACACCAGTGCATTGTTGTTACTCGATGATGGGTCGTAACTTTTAAATTATTATTCATATTTCAAAGGAGGCTTAGATAGTGGGGGGTGACCTTCATGAACATGGTGCCGGCAATGCCTCCGCGTGTAGCTGTCAGTGGTTGTTTTCTGTTCAAGATTGTTAATAGATGATGGGTGTCATGTATGAAGGTTAACAAGTAACGTGATGGCCACCTCACAAAAGTGTTCAATATAGTGTCAATATAGTAAAAAGCAAAATACCACCTCTAAAAATATGACTAATATAAACCTTACTGCTCTGCTTTGGTCTTAAACCCGACCCTAAGGCTTAACGGCACACTTTTGGAGGAGATAAAACAGTGTCATAATTCAAGGGAGGAATATTTGGCAAGAAGGCATCTATAAAAGAAATGCTATATGATGCTGTCCGGTGGCCCAGAGGAGCGAGGGGTGATGGATGACGCAGAATGCACCAGGAGTCGTGGAGGCCCCGGACTCAGAGCGGTGATCCATGGCTCTCCTTCCTCAGCCAGGCAGGTGATGAAGCGCCTGCCACACACAGACGACGTCCGTTAATCCAACGCAACATTTGCACACCGGCAAAGGTTAAGAGACGCAGGAACCGGCCGTTTATTTAGCAATCACTCCCCCTTTTGTTCCATTTTCTTCGGGAAAAAGTTGTTGACATTTTATAACTTACGGCCGTGTGCAGGTGTACTTTGACTTTATAAATGCGAACGAACACACGTACACAGATGGCACATCCACACTCACCGGGACTGATGAAAAACCTCTTCTCTCTCTCTCTCTCTCTCTCTAAGCCTATCTGACTTTCCCTCCTGTGTAATTTGTCAGTTTTATCTCGTCTGTGGGGATTTAGCTGACTTTGGGTGCATGTTTAGATAGCCGCGACCATCCATTATCAGTCTGAGGCAAACCCCATTTAGACCCTCCGTGAGAGAATTACCGGGGAGGGGGGAGGGAGGGCTCTCAGGGCTCCTGTCCCTGCCGTTTAACTGGTCTGCTAATCAATTAGTGCTGATGCACGGCCATCCCAACGACGCACGCATAAACCAGGTCACCGGGGTGCTTTCCATGTGCGTGTCCGGTTATGCAACAGGACAGTACAGCACAGTGGACCTCATAAGTCATCCAGGTCCCACCGCATATTTCCCAACTTTTATGTACTCGAGTTGTAAAAACTATGAGGTTTATGTTTCATCTATGGGGCAGGATGATGGAGTAGCGGAGAAGGGGTCCACCTCTGGAGATACGGAGGGAACCAGAACAGCGGAGTTCTCACATTCACCATGTGATTAAATTGGTCGTGATCCAGGATTTCCTCCAGTGACTTTCTTAGAAGTTGGCTTATTTAACTTTTCTCTTCCTACCCATATAGAAATATAAATATAAACTTTTTTGCCGTGATACGTAAAACCCTAGACTTAAAACATGGTCATTTTTCATTTACAGTCCACACTCTCATACTTTATGACACGGAATCAAACGTGCTCATCTCAGTCCATTTTTAAACCTCCAACCCAGGACACATCACACTTTCACGATCAAGACCATTTTTTTCCCCCTGGAGGTAAGAATTTCACAGCATCTCCAGATGGGTCTTTCATGATTTCCCTGCTCGCTGGAATCAAAACAACATCCGACTCCTTACAGCAGGAAAACATCTTTTAGTTTCTGTCTCATCACCAACACTTCATGTTTGACTTTCACACTCCGGTCTCGTTAAGGTGTTTAACTGAACGGACTGGCAATCTGTAGAAGAATGGCCAGCCGTTTTCACAGACATTAGGGGCGTTTAATAGCTTTGTTCCCGCTAATCAAAACCCGGAGAATTCCATGCTTACTCTAAATTAAAGACGTCTCCATCACCGCAGGCTATATTTAGATCTAATCCCGCATGTGCTCAGAAGACGGCTTTATTGGGTCCAAAGGGTTTACGGGGTCGTAGGACTTAATGATGCAGAAGGTTTCCTTAAGGTACAGATTAATTAAGGTAATTACACTACTCTTTTCTCAGGCCAATAATCATGTCCTAGTGTTTCCCCATCACTGGGGGATATTTAATTACTGTCTTCCCCAATTAAGGGTTGAATGGTTTCAAGGGGCTTACATTTTCCTCCTCGTCAGTTCACACACTTGTCTTTTTCGTATATAGATGGTGAAACTCAGTGTCATATTTAAAACATAAGTCTAGGCCTACTTTAATACTATCAAAAGGGCTTCAAGTACATATAGAACAATATATATTGACAAATAGATGACATGCCCAACCATCTTGAATCTAATTGATTACTGTTAAGAGGAGACAATAGATGTAAACACAACAATGTGCAAATATGTAGATCATTCAAAAAGAAATAGCCTTGTTTTGTTGTATTCATTGTTTTATTATGATCGTCTACATTCCAGGTGTTGTCTACTCCATCTGTGTACTTTTAAAAATGTAACGTAAACAAAAAACACCAAAAGAATTGGTTGTGGTGGTGGTGATAAGCTATTTCTTATCACTTGTATGTTTACTCGTATAAAGATTATGTTTAATGTAGCATCAACTGTATCTCACACACCATTTGTTTTCTGGCTTAGGGAGATACTGTGTGTCTGGGATAAAAGAGATTTGTAAAAACTTGATGTTAAAATCAATCATGAGAAAGTTGTACAAGACAAACTTCTCACATTCACTGAAACCTGCATGAAAAAAAACCCTCTAGAATTGCACTAGCAGCTGTAATCTGACCCACTTATATAAAAGTGTAATTTCCCTCTAAATTGAGATGTTTAAGAAAAAAGACCATTTGCTGTAGGTCAAATGTGAAAAATAACACGATCCCATGAGGACCACCAAGTTGGATTCGTGGGTATTTTGGATTCATCGTATGCTTGTCAAGATAGATTTCATACAAGGTTTTATTTGGGTGTCTTATGTGTTTTCAAGAATTATTCCTGAAAACTGTTTATGTAGTAAGGATAATTGCATGTCAAATTCTGTTTAATAATCCAAATTTGACGGCAATATTGGACGTTTTCTAAATTCTGAAGAATTGGTATATGAAGAAAAAAAAGGAAATAAGGAAACAGCAGCATCCCGTTACTATGGAGACCAGCTGGGATGTACAACATGTAGTAAAAGAAACAAAACAAAGACAAATATGTTTTTGCTTTTTGTTTATTTTTTTTTTAGGGTTTAGAATTTTTCAATTTTTTCCCAATGCATTTTTTTGGCACTACATAATTAGGGGTGACATGTTAGGTTGTTTTTAAAACAAATCAAGTCTATTCAAAGCCTTCGTTTTGGCGGCAAAGTATGAATACAGCTAATAAAAATAAAGGTTTACCTTTTTTTTTTTCTTCCTTACTTTACACATTAAAATAAAAATGCTTTTTTGGACCCCCTCAAAAATGGGGGCATTAAAATATTTGACATTTGTATCACAAATCAATGCAATGAGACAAAAGAAAAAGTAAAACTTAAAAACTGTACAAAAATGATAAAATTCATTTTAAAAATCCTGGTGACCAAATGATGTAAAGTTTAACATTACATTATTTCGTTTTGCTCAGGTGCCGATTTAAACTGAGCGGCTGAATTCATTTTTTCTGTTGGATGAAGTTTAAGTTTACATGGTGGCGGACATGTTGGACCATCGGAAAGTTCTGGTTGGGGTTTCCAACGGAACCTGAAACACATACAAACAGTTAAAGAAAGCATAACATTATTTTTGAGATTTACCTATTTTCCATAAAATCACTTTAAACAACATTTCTAGTTTCTAGATAGGCGGGGCATAACAGTCCAACCAATAACACAGTTGGGACCTGATTTACGTTGAAAGAAAAGTCACCTATCAAACCCCTCGTAACATTTAGTCTCGCCCTACCATCCTGCTTGTGGGATGGTGGGGCTTGAGGAAGTAGTAGGATGATCACAGGGCTCACCTGGGCCCGGGAAGGCTTTGCTGTGTTGGTAAGCTCCGTTGCCCTGCTGGAGGAAGCTGTGGGGCATGCGGTAGGGCCAGGACGGGGACAGGGAGTACTGGGGCCCCGCACTGGGCTCCCAGCTCCGCGAGCCCTGGGTCCCACCCCCAAACTGGCCCTGGAAGCCGGGCTCTGTGGACAAACAAGGAGGACGGTTTAAGGAAGGAGTGAAGACACAAAGCCTGGTGTTCAGAGTTTAGATCTGATGACCTCTGGACAAAATATCCTCCGGCTAGAGCTGGGCCATATAGAAGAAGTTGTTTTAACAATAATAGAAAAGATATACTCGATGTCAAGATATATCACACTATATTTTTAAGATGAGTTACAAGTACTCCATTAACCCCAATGGGGATTAATGGAGTTTCAGTTCCATTGGGTGTCCCTGTATTGCCCAGCCCTATCCAGATCTACTTCAACTTCTGTACAAAAATAATAAGTTCCATCACCAAAGTGTCCCACTGGTGAAGTGACCCAATTTACCACAGACATTCTGTCTAGAAACTTTCTCAATAAACTTGGAACCAATAGTTTTCCACTACAAATGTACACTAAATCAAACCTTTTCACAGCTCCCTCTCTGGCCGAACACAAGTCATCTGTCGTTTCTGATTGGCTCAAAGTGCACCAGATGAACCAATCAGAAAAGGCAGATTCTATAATTTGGGTTTGGTGCTGCCATAGGGACTTGATATGGCCTTTTTAAGTCCAGACAGAGTGTATGTGAGTCCAGACAGAGTGTGTGTGAGTGTATGAGTGTGTGTTCACCCGGTGTTGAGTATACCTGACTTGGCTACAGTGCCGTTGCCCACCAGTGCCCCGGGTTGTGCCAGGTGGTTCTGCCAGTGTGGGTCCCGGCCCACCACCCCCAGGCCCAGCGGCCTCCCCGAGGGCTGGGCAAAGATGATGCTGGGGTCATTCAGGTTCAGGGAGCCATGACCTCCACCACCACCACCACCACCACCTCCACTTCCGACCACCCCCGGCCCTTTAGGGTTCCCACTGGGGCGGAGGGGGAACTTGAGGCCGGGGGGGGAGGGGCCGGTGGCGGTGGAGGAGGAGGAGGCGGTGGCAGCGGGGAGCACGGGGCCGTGGATGGGCCAGGAGGAGTTGGGGGAGATGTGTACGGGGTGGGGGTGGGGGTGTGGGTGGTGACCCGGGCCCTGGGAGGGGTGGGGGGCGAGGAGGCCCAGGGCGGAGAGGGTGGCGGCGGCCCCCGGGTGGTACTGGGCAGGGTGAGAGGAGGGGAAGCTGAAGAGGGGCAGGGGCACCTTGGTGGGCCCGCCGGAGCTGCTCTTACACTGGGAGGCCTGGGGTGAGCCCGCGGGCTGGGCGGGGCTCTGTGAGAAGGGGGAGGGGCTCTGAGAGAAGGGGGCGGGCTGGGGGGAGTAGGGCGGGGTCTGGCGGCTGTCCGACTGGCGAGAGGAAACACAAAGAGGGAGGAGTGTTACAGGGTGTGTTGTTTAGTTTTTTTTTTACCATTTTCTACAATTCTACAAATCAGTACTCACGC
>OOFB01008804.1:0-10459 GCA_900323305.1 Trachyrincus murrayi | reverse complement strand
GGGGAGGAGACACAGTTGACATGTTACCCTTCTGGCCTTACATTCACGCATACACACCTGTCATAAACACATTCACCCAATCATACAAACCATCACGCACTCACACACACACATTCACCCAGTCACACACACATTCACCCAGTCATACAAACCATCACGCACTCACACACGCATTCACACACACATTCACCCAGTCACACACACATTCACCCAGTCATACAAACCATCACGCACTCACACACACATTCATACACACATTCACCCAGTCACACACACATTCACCCAGTCATACAAACCATCACGCACTCACACACACATTCACCCAGTCATACACATTCACCCCGTCACACAAACCTTCACGCACTCACACACACATTCAGTTACTTACACATTCACCCTCTCACAAATATTCACCCTCTCACACACATTCACCCACATATTCAAAATATCAAACACATATTTATTGGGCCGTCTTGGAAGTACATCTCAAAGCACTCGAAAGTCAATTCCTGAAGGACCAATATGGACTTTTGTCGTTAGTGCTTCGACCACATATTAGCCCCGCCCCTCTATATCCTGCTCTGAGAACACAGAATAGAGTCGCTCCTGTTGGACAGACCTGCGTCTCTTGGGACAGTCCTTCATGTAATGGCCGATCTTCCCACAGATCCGACAGCAGCGGTCGTTGGGCGCCAGCTCCCCGTCCGTCAGCACTTTGGAGTCAAAGAAGTAGTCCTGAAAACAGGAAACGGTCAAATCGCATTTCAAAATAAGGGACCATAGAACAGGAAATCAAATTCATCAATGAGTTTTCGGGGTGACTCACCGCCTCCGTGCCAGGATGTGGATAGAACGGAGTGCCGAACAACTTCCTGCCGTTGATGAAGGCCTTCATGATGAAGTTGGTCACTGAAGAACAAGAGTAAAGGTTAAGATAAGATGAATGCATTGACAGTCCAAAAAATGTATATAATAAAACCTTCCTTTACTCCTGAGCATCCATGCTCAGGAGTAAAGGAAGACGAGTGCACACACAGCAGATGTTCGATCGCACAAAAGTGTGTGTGTGTGTGTGTGTGTGTGTGTGAACATACTTTTGCGTGAAACGCCCGCACCCAGGTTGTGGTTCAGATCGAAGGGGTCTGTGGGAGCACACGGCGTGAGACTTTCTGGTTCACAAAATTAAAAGTCCTGCCATGTTTCAGCCTCCCAAGTCCACTGATTTTAATCATTGGGCGTACCCCTGGGTTGTTGTTAATTATCAAATCCAGATGGTCGACTCAAAACATAGGGAGGGGAATGGGGGCTTTTATTTTCCAAACCTGACAGTTACCTCACTACTGGGGAGGGACTTTTATTTTCTAAAACCTGACAGTTCCCCTCCATTACTGGGGAGGGTGTTTTATTTTCTAAATGTGACTTTTATTTTATAAACCAGACAGCATCCCACTACTGCGGGGGGACTTTTATTTTCTAAACCCTCCGGCCCATCAGCTGGTAGAAACAGCCTGTGTTGCGAGGATCACCTTCGATGGCGATGCACTTGCTGGTCCATTGTTTCTCGAAGGTGGTGAGGCGCTTCCTCTGGCGGATGCTGATGACGTGCTCCTTGAAGTCGAACTCTTCAGTGTAAAAGCGGAGCAGGCCCAGCCACAGCTCCCCTACGGACTCCTTGTTCTGCTGCAGCTCAGGCAGACGGCGCCTCTGTGGAACACACACACACACACACACACACACACACACACACACACACACACACACACACACACACACACACACACACACACACACACACACACACACACACACACACACTGTGAGACACGCCTTGGGAAGTACTTTTACGCACATTTCTAAATAAGAGGATATAGCAGTCACAGGAAATGACCATCCCAATTCAAAATAAGAGGCTTATAAACTCAGCCCTCAATAACTATTTTGAGATACTTGTAAATCACTTGAGTAGTTCAATAAGGGGGGCTTCATACTCAACTACTAAAGTGCAGTATATTACTTTTAAGACAAATCAAATCAGTTTGAGATTGCCAACAATAAGAATTGATCCAAAGCTTGTCAACTAGTGAGATAGATAGGTAGGTAGTAGGGTGGTAGGTAGGTAGGTAAGTAGGAAGGTAGGTTGGCAGCTACGCTGGTAGGTAGTCCAGTAGATAGGTCAGTAGGTAGGAAGGTAGTTCTGCCAGAACTTACCAGGTCATCAATGTCATTGAAGAAGAAAGCATTCCATCCATCCACCATGCACTCTGGAACGTTGCTCCCATCAAAGATCTAGAGGAACCCGCAGAGAGGAGCGTTTCAGAGGCGCTCCGTGCTTCCTCACTGCTATTGTTGCAGGCGGTCATAATATTCCACAACATCCATTTAACGTTGGCAGTAGTCCTTGTCCCCAATTATTCATTCAAATCGACATTACAGAGCCCAAGATACGCTCTAAATTAAGTTTAACGTTGCCTTTAAATAAAGTTACAAGTAAAAAAGAAACTGGGCCACCTGGGCTAGCATGTAGCACATGAGATGGCGTGTAGCGTCTACGATAGTGCAGAGCCTCTGTGACAGTATGTAGCCTTTGCCATAACATGTAGCCTATGTGATAGCGTGGAGCCTCTGTAGTAGCATGTAGCATGGTGGCTAGCGGTACCTCTTGCAGGACAGGGACGACGGGGGGCTGTCTCTGCTGCAGGAAATAGAGCACCATGAGGATGTAGGCGTAGGACGACAAGCTGCCCCGGGACGCATCGCCGATGTCACAGCGCTGGAAGCACACACACACATTAATTTAGTTATTTATTCATTTAGCAGACACTTCTGTCCAAGGTGACCTATAAGTGAGGCTGAGAACAAATAAAGCATACAATCCAAACACTATTGGAGGCAACTATGAATTATGTTTCCAAACTCAACCAGATATGAGTGGGTTATTGGAAGGAATGACGGTAAAAAGGATAGGCCATATTATTATACCTATAATATCCCATTATCATAGGTCTGTTATATTAGATTAGATCCCTGCTGTGTTTCTATTATGTTTTTAATTTGGATTTTATTCATTTCACTTGACTAATTAACGTATTCATTACCTTAGTTTCCCCTCGGGGCAGAATAAAGTACCTAACTATCAGTCTAAGCACATTCAAATGAGATGGACTATTTCACAGTACAATATATGTACAGTATGTACACCTGAATTTGCATTCCCGAATATCCCTCCCAGGATTAATAAAGTGTCATCTTATATAATATCTAACAAATACGATGATTGGTCAGAAACCGATGTAACAAATACTTTGATTGTCCAGAAGTGGCGGGATGATTGTTTAGACTGTGTTTGGTGTGGTGTCTAGAGTGTGTGTTTGGGACAGAGTGTGGTGTCTAGAGTGTGTGTTTGGGACAGAGTGTATGTCTAGAGTGTGTGTTTGGGACAGAGTGTGGTGTCTAGAGTGTGTATTTGGGACAGAGTGTGTGTCTGGTGTGTGTATTTGGGACAGAGTGTGTGTCTGGTACCTTAGCGAAGACCTTCATGGTGTAGCCCAGGAACTGGACTCTGGGGTCGATGGCAGCATAGGTGAACAGCATCCTGGTGTTGTGCTGGGCCTGAAACACACAGTACACCTTAGAGTACATCACTGAAACAACACAAGATTAAAATACGCCATGGACATATGTTGTACACACAGGGCTTACAAGTACAAATATTGTCCCTGGCATTTTATTGTTGAGGATTTTGTTATCAAAAGGAATCTAACAATGTTTCAAAGCCCATACAAGGGCATACAAATACTGTCCTGTATCAATCAACCTTAAAGACAACCGTCAGACATATTTGGGCCATGATCAACCTGGCCCAGATCTAACTGACAAAGACACTTAAAAAATAGAAACGTAAAGAAGTTGAGGTCCTGGTAGCACCAGGAACTGTCGTGTGAACGCTGAAGGCTAGTCTCACCAGGGTGTTGTAGAGACTGATGTCTCCCTCCAGCCCACTCTGCCGGTGTTCAAACTTCACGATAGGCACTTTAGCGGTGGTGATGGGCAGGATGTTCTTCAGACCTGGACACACACACACAGCGATGGTCACAAAAACAAAAATATAGAAATATGCAGATACTGTTCTATAGAGATAAAAATAGCTTTATGTATAATAATCATAATAATAACTTTATATTAAAAGAAATACTATCAAGAACTAACATTACATTAAGACATTGAAGCAGTTGAAACAAAAAGTAAATTTCTAAATATGTTAAAATAAAAATGTCTTGTTAGCATAGAGTTAACCTACCTGTATGCTTCTTGAGCACTTTGGCAAGTCCTTCGATGATCTCTTTACAGTTTAACTTCTGTAAGAACAGATGTGACAAAGTGGACAGTGAATGAATATCCAGGCGATGATATGATACTTTAGTTGTATTCCCACTGAATCAGGTCATGTTCTGCCTTCTATAAATGCTTGTGGTTCAGCCTTGCTCTAAGAAGAGCTATTAGCCTTGCATCTTCCCATGGCCATGCCTTCATACTGTATACCATTACTCAATGCTTGAATGTCAGACTGAGGTTTCCTTCAACAAATGTGTACTATGCACCTATAAAACTATATTAAATCCAAGTGTGTTTCTGTGCAAGTGTGTGTCTCCCCTTTACCTCTGCGGTGTCGTGACCTTCCAGGGTCATGCAGATGTCGAGGTCGCTGTCACGGAAACCAAAACCGTTCTTGGAGGAGCCGAACAAACACAGCTGAGCCTTATCTGTTGGGCCGTGGGACAGCAAACTCGGTGAGAACGATGAGGTATTTACAACATTAGTTTCATGTAACGGTAGATTTGAAGGTAGGTATTGGGGTTGAGAGACCCTGTGCTGACCGTTGTATTCCTTCCTGATGAACCTCTCCAAACCAACCAGGATCTGCTCTCTCTTCTGCTGCTCAAGCAACGACGGCGACAGCTCATCTAGAAACACAGCAGCGGTTCAGAGGTAAGCCTCAGATACATTTACCAATTACACATTCATTCGCCAACATCCAACATCATTTCTTTAATAGAATCTCCAACAATGTCGTATTTTCTGACGGGATATGGGATCATTTTGTGAAACACGTGACGTTGGTGGTACTAGCAATCATCGAATAATAAATCCCTGTTCAACGTGAAGACAAATCATCTGTTGAATGCACTTTTTAACAGTTTAACAGTTAAACCAACCCAGACCACACGTAACTGCTCGGTTGCCTTCCACAGTTTGTAATGGCAAGTGACCATCATCGTCATTCTACCTCGCTAGCCAATCAGAAACAACAACTGAAACGACTTGTTTCACCAGAGATGGTACGGCCCTCGTGGTTGGATTCTAATATTTGGTCACATGACCACCAACAACACTTCTAAACATATAATAATATATACATAATAAATCAAATAAGTAATAAACGGCATAGTGCTGCCGAGGACGTACGATAGCAGAGTCTGCAGAGGCCGTCCAGAATGTCCCGGAAACGGTCGCCCATGGGGGGCAGCGGCTTCAGCTCCATCTTCTTGAAGTCCTCGGGACACTCGTCCTTCAGATGACCGTCCCGCTTGCAGATGCTGCACACCACTGTCGGAGGCTGGGGAAAGGAAGTCACCAAAAGACACAGGAGGTCAGAGACACAGGGAGGCAAACTCACAGGAAGTCAAACTCATATGAAGTCAAAGACACAGGGAGGCAAACTGAGAGGAAGTCAAGGACACAGGAAGTCCAACAAATGACGATAATGTGCTTTTAAAAAAAATAAGAACTGAATGAATATTTCTGTTTGTTATTCCCATGATCAGATATGGTTAAATTTAAGGCATTAGATTAGAGATGGAGTTTATATTGTGTGCGTGTCATTCCAATTACCTTTCCACCTGTGAAAATCATCCTATCGAATATATAGTGCAGGTCTTCTGGCAGTACGAGCCTGTTCTTCTGTGGGACGCTGTTCTCCTCTTCCTCCTCCACCTCCTCTTCCTCTTCATCATCCTCCTCCTCCTCTTCCTCCTCCTCCTCCTCCTCCTCCTCAGAGTCACTGTCCAGCAGGCCGTTGGCGGCCAGGGTCCGCCTCTTCTCGCCGGGGCTCTCCCCATCGCTGAGCCCCATGTCCTGCAGTCGTCCCTCCAACGACTCCCTCTTCCTCCTACCAGACCCACCCGGTCCACCATCCTCCTCTCCCTCATCGTCATTCAATCGCCTCCGACCATCTTTCCCAGCATCCTCCTCTCCCGGCGTCTTCTCCACGCCAGCGGCAGGCTTCCTGCCCGCCCGCTTGCCCCCTCTCTGGCGTCCCCTGGAGCTCAGACTCTGGGGGCAGGCGAAGTATTTGTATGCGGTGCGGAAGCGCTCCTGGATGTACTCAAACACCATCTGGCTGTTGAGGCTGCGTGCCACGTTCCTCTTCACAGCAAACGGATCTGAAAAAGGATGACGATTTTACATATTCCACAGATTTACATATAGGAGGCTGACTTTAGGCCAGGTTCAATTAAGTTTTTTTTTTATCTTTACGTTGCCCTTACATTGTCTGTACAGGTCACTCAATTGGAAGACAGTGTGTGTCTCTATCATTTGAAATAAAACAAGGCAAACAATATACACAACTTTTCCAAAGCAAATAAAACTGTTTGAAATGCAGAGACTTCTTCTAAGTGAACCTAAATTGAACCAGACGTTTTCAACCCCCGGCCCGAAAGGTTCTGGGACAACGATCCCTAACTCCTACCTGCAACAAGAATCTCCTAAATGACAATGGTAAGTCGTACAAGAGTCAGACCAGACCAGTCAATCCCAGAGCCCAGATTGTACCTTCGATGGCGAGCCTGCGGCGCGGCCAGTTCTTCTGCTCCCTGGACAGGAGCTCCTTGAGGCGGATGCTGATGATGTAGTCCTCCAGGGAGAACTCCAGCGTGTAGAAGCGGAGCAGCTCCAGCCACAGCTGGCCCAGGGACAGACCCTCGCCCAGGCCCAGCGTCAGGCGGCTCTGTAGGGGAGCTGTTGATTAGCTTAGCCACACAGGTGGGCCACAGTTGTTAAGACTGGACACCTCTCTCTTTTAAGCTCCACTTTTACACGTGAATTCTGTCTGCAGGCGACTGTAGGTCTGACCATAGCCAACTCTTCTACTCATACCATCAGAGTCGGGCCTGTAGCGAGTCACTCACCAGTCCCTCCCCATCCGCTTTGGTCTGCTCCGGCTTGGGCTTGCCCTCCACCCGGTGTTCCCCCCGGTGCTCCCCCCGGTGCTCCCCCCTCCCCTCCGCGGTGCTGGGGGTTCTGTGCTCCCAGCGCACAAATATGTCCAGAGAGATCCCAGTCAGGTGAAACTCATCCACACGCTTCACATTGAATCCTTCAATCTGGCAGGAGAGAGAGAGAGAGAGAGAGAGAGAAAGAGAGAGAGAGGGAGAGAGACCTTTAGTCTAACTCACTAATTCATCATTAACTCTTAGTTCACTGGCTGCTAAATCAAAACTACATCTAAACTATAAAACGCTGGTCTGATGTGATATTTCTTATGTATGCAACCTTTGTCTTTTTATCTATGTCTGTAAACTTTCATGTTATCATTGTCAGTGCTTGAATTGGAATAAAAAAGGTGCCAAAACACATTTTCAAAGCCCCAAACCGGGACACTTAAGTTTACCGGACGGACCGCCCGCTTATAGCTGCCGCTTACAGTTTTTACCATAGAATTTGACCATACATTCACTCTATTAATGGTTGTTGAGGGGGGGGGGGGGGGTACGCATCTGTAGTTCACATCGCATCATGTGGTGAAAACCGGGACAACTATTTTATTACTATTTATTCATTTAGGAGATGATGTTATCCAAAGAGTTTTACAGTTTTAGGCATCTTGCTCAAGGGTGCCTACAGGTAGGCTACGGACATCTGGGATTGAACCCAGAACCTTATCGCTTGGAGTTTAACACCCCTGCACTACAATATAATTGAGTGTGTAATGGAATGTACCCAGTGTCCCAGGTAGACAGGGAGGATAGGCTCTCTCCTCTGCTGCAGGAAGAAGATCACCATGAGGGCAAAGGAGTAGGACGGGATGCCTCCCTCCGCCTGACAGTCGATGTGGCACAGCTGAGAGAACACGGAAACATACAGAGGAAAACACACAGGGATTAGAACGCAGAAATATACACAGGGATTAGAGCACAGATATACGAAGGGATTAGAACATAAAAAAACACAGGTGCCGTGTTTAGGACACAAGAGAAATCAAATCTTCAGGGATGAGAACATCCCGTCCCATCTGCAGTGATTAAAACAAAACCACAGAGCAGCAGGGATTAGAACACACAACAACACAGATTCAGAACATAGAACTGAACTACTGCAAGATCTTGTGATGCATGTGCGTTTTTTCCAAATAAATACTGAAATACTGGATTTGTGGAAACTAATATACCATATTTACCATCATACCATTTAGTCATTTTAAGTGTGTGAGTGTGGGGAGAGGGACCGTACCGTGGCCCAGTAGCGGAAGGCGAGCACCAGTGGGACCAGCCTGGGCTCCAGTCTGGCCAGGGCAGCCAGGTGGTTGGTAGTCAGACAGGCCACATCGTTACCGGCGCTCACCTTACAGGGCAGCCCGCTGGACACAGAGCAACCACAGACACGCCTCAGAGACTCATACTTTAAACCACACAGTGAAAAGGTATTAACTAGAAAGAAAATATGTCATTATGATTTTTTTGTTCGATGGATGTCATTTTTGATTTTCCTGATTCAAAAATGATGAGAAACATAATTT
The DNA here is from genome assembly GCA_900323305.1 of Trachyrincus murrayi. Lineage (NCBI taxonomy): Eukaryota > Metazoa > Chordata > Actinopteri > Gadiformes > Macrouridae > Trachyrincus > Trachyrincus murrayi. The sequence goes on along the minus strand of OOFB01008804.1, from coordinate 1,665 downwards.
GACAACGACATACGAAATGTGAAACGGCATTCGGATGTATCCCATTTCTGGTATGCAACATACTTCGTTATTGTACATTCATTACATCTTCAACAAGAACACATTTTCAAGACTGTTAATGAACACTAAGTGAAAGAATATCACAGTTTTACCAACAAAAAAAAGGGTGATATTCTAAGAAGTTTTACTTAAACATACACAGGTTATTCAGTGAGCTGAATAACCTGACTTTTTTACATTCAACCTGACTTTTACATTCAACCTGACTTTCATACGTGTAATTACATTACATCCATCACTTCTTGCAGAAGAACAACCCAGTAGATTATTTGTTATAAGTCACTGACCTGCTGGCGTCTCGACAGAACACGACGGGGACTTTGGCGTGGAAGTCAGACTCCACCTCCAAGAATTGAGCTGGGTGTGTAAAAATAGAAGAACAAGACGGTTATTGATGATTTAGCTCCAGGATTCCCATTACGAAAACGTCGGAAGTGATTTAAAAAAGGGCATGACCTGAAGAATAAAGACCAAAAGTTCTTCAAAGTACTGAGGACATCTTTAAAAGACTTACAACTCTTCTTCAGGATTTCAAGCACCTGGATCAGCACGTCAGGTTGAGTCATCTGAGAAGACAAGAACATTAGGAGTCATCGATAACACAAATACTCCCAGTTTTAATACTTCATCAATAATACCACGACCAGTGGTATTATTAGTATCCCAGTGTACTACCAAACAACTATTATTTTACACTTAGTCATTCATCAGACACATTAATGCCTGGACTAAACATGGAGAAAGTGCAGAGCAGCTATAGGAATCAGAACACAACGTTAGTTGTTTGTTGTCTTCCATTTTGTGTTCCATTAGTGCATAATAGTGACATCTCACTATTGCCTACATGTATTCTCCTGAGAGCAGGGTAACTTACAGCTGCAGGGTAAGCAATGTCAATGTTGACGTCACTCGTCTTGAAGGCGAATCTGGTGAGGCAGGAGCCATAGAGGCGGAGGGAACACGCTGGAGGAAAACAGACAGAAGGTTTCTTCTTTAGAAAGGTGACAAAGCACAATAACATGATCAGGTACAAAGATGTCCTGTGTCTTGGTAGCTCATTTGACATTTTAGGGAATTTTTGGTTGTCTTTTTGTTTTTGATTGGTATGTAGCATTTCTTTACCAGTGAGCTGTTGCATAATATGTTTGACTACAACGTTTAGCCGAATTACACAAGTTTGAGAGGATCATTTTAAGTTACGGTGGCAAAATCCCTTATTTATTGTCCAAACGACATGGACGATGTTATACTTCACCCGGGCCGTTCAACTCACCTGATAGCTGCTGCTGGATGGTCTGCTCCATCCTGCTGACCACAGCCTGGCGCTGCTGGAAGTCCTCCTCCGAGATGCCCTGGACCCTGGCCGCCTCCAGCACCGCCGCGTCCACGGCCCGGAGCTGGGCTGTGGACGCGGGAGGCAGGGCCCGCAGCTCGTTCTCCTCCTGCTTCTCCTGAAACAACACCAGGCCTGAGGAACAACTCACTGAGGAAATACCACTCCATCAATACATTAAAGAGAACAGTTCAGAAAGACAACACTGAATCTTTCAACAGTTAACCATGGTCATTTAATGAGGACAACTTGTTGCAATATACAAGAATAAT
>OOFB01008803.1:17094-31019 GCA_900323305.1 Trachyrincus murrayi | reverse complement strand
CACAATAAAACACAAGGACCAGTTTAAGAGACAGAATGACAGTAATATAAAAGCAACAAGACCAAACAAAAAGAAAAATGCAACTCTCATACTGAGTTAAAAGCCAAGGAGTACAAATGTGTTTTGAGGCGAGATTTAAAAACAGACAATGTAGGGGCCAGCTTAACCTAGAGGCAGCTCGTTCCAGAGTCTGGGGGCTACAACTGAAAAAGCGCAATATCCTCTGAGCTTAAGCTTTGCCGTAGGTACAACCAGGAGCAACTGATCAGCGGACCTGAGTGACCTTAATGGAACATATCCCTGTAAAACATCAGAGAGATAAGATGGAGCTAGCCCATTTAATGATTTGTAAGTAAACAATAAAATCTTAAAATTAATCCTAAAACGTATAGGGAGCCAGTGGAGGGAGGCCAGTACGGGGGAAATGTGCTCTCGCTTGCGCGTTCCTGTTAAAAGACGAGCTGCAGCATTCTGGACCAACTGCAAGCATGAGAGAGAGGCCTGGCTAACACCAACATACAGGGCATTGCAGTAGTCAAGTCGGGTCGTGATAAAAGCATGTATAACCCTTTCAAAATCGCCAAACGATAAAAAGACGACCTTCGATAAAAGCCTGAGCTGGAAAAAGCCAGATTTTACCACAGAATTTATCTGTTTGTCGAATTTAAAATCACAGTCCATTATCACACCCAGATTTTTTACAGTGGGTTTTACATATGATTCCAGGGAACCCAGGTCCATATGAAAAGCGTCACAGGCACTACTGGGTCCAAACATCAGGATTTCAGTTTTACTGTCATTAAAATTTAAAAAGTTTAAGGCCATCCAAGCTTTGATGTCCTTGAGACAGTCCATCAAATAGTATAATTACATTCTGACCTAATTGTACTCATTCAACATGGCAGTAACATCGATCACCATTGTATGACGTACTTATGTTTTCAAGTATAAATAAACCATGTGTAGGATAGGACAGTGTTCAGTCTAACTCTCCCAGCTTGAAAGTCTGGCTGTACCCGATATCGTATTAAACCGCTTGAACTGCAAATGTACTTTTTGGTCTTCAACCTCATTCTAACTGAGCACAATAATGTCCTTTAATTGACGTCACGAACAGGATGGCGTCGGTTATCAGGTAAGCATGACTATTTATTAATAGTCTGCTTTCCTGTTAACCCCCTCCTGAAAATAATGTAATTTTGAAGGGATAAAAGCCCTTTTAAATTTTGGATAAGATGAAGGACCACTTATAATTGGCAAAATAATGATTCTTTGTATTTTAAGTCTAATAATTGCGTTACAAACCAAAGCGATGCCTATATTAGAAGTGGGCCTACTTAAAAACAATTGTGTTAGAAAATAAGTATTTAACCAGAAAATATTTAAAGGAACGATATATCGAACGAATTTTGGATATATCCAAGTTGCCTAACAAAAGCCTACAAATGGTAAAACAACTTAGAAATGCGTTCTGTGAATCAAAATACGTCTATTTTCATTCCCCGGAATGTCCCAGCAAATGGATTTTTCACTGGACTTCCGTTTTTTCAAAAAACTACAAGCGCTTTCTCAATGCCCTCCCCTCCCGGCAAAATCACCCTGGCCAATCAGCTTGGAGTTGGGCTCTTTGAGATTCAGCTGCCTTGTTGTTGTTGTTAGCCTGAAGAGCTACAGAAGATTGTACAATGGCTGCCAGCAATGAATACCAGTCTACGGATAAAATGAGGACTAACTTCAGCAAAGTCTTACAGAGTGGAAGGAATTACATATTTATTTGAGCCAGAATACACAGAAGAGGAAATCTTACAGTGGAGATGGCAGCAGGCAAATGTGCAACAGCGTGTTCAGAGTCTCTCATTAAAGTAATAAAGTATCGCTGCATGGACGTTTGACATAGTTTCACGGCTATGTTTATAAATGCAGTATTACAATTACTAAAGCAGTACTTTACTCGTGCACTTTCAGCGTCTCATTCAATGAATAAAGTAGCAATGCTTGTATAGCCTACATGCAGCACGGAAGTTTGCCTATTAGGTTCATGGCAATGTTTATTTATGCAGTATTGCCGTTATTAAACTACCATTGTCAGAGTTTACGCATCTAGTATTAGTGAAACCGAACCACAGCAGGCTCACAAAGATTACGGTCTGGCATTTATACTATGAAGACGAGGATTACAATGTCTGTGGCAGCTACAGAAGACGGTACAGACCAGTCCATGATACGATACAAACCCACAGGATGGTGTGGAAGAGGGTCCTGGCACAATCTGTGTTATCAACTGTTACACACCATGGATATATTATAATAATGCGGACAGGATTGAAGAAGGTCAGCAAATGTGTTTTACAGTACAAGAGTTAACGCCAGGTTGGACTTTCTTTTCTCTGGAGGCTTTCTTTATGATACGTGCGGTGATATGACAGGCAACTGATTATGGCAAATAAAATTGTGTATTGATATAAAGCTTGTAGTTTTTTATTCATCACTTTATTATTATTGAAATGCAAATACAGACATGCATATACTTTTATGTCGTATGTTGGGCTCTATTAAGGCTAACCGCTGTTTTACAACGTTCAATAGTTAAATGTGATGGCAGCCGCTTTAGCAACTAGATCCTCTACAACCAAGCACGGAACAATGAGACGGCATTTACATAATGACTAAGAATTTGACAAAGCAATATCCAAAACATGCAATGGAAACGGATATCCCTCTATCGGAAGTCCCTCCCTCCCTCTCTCTCTCTCGTCACTAAACCAATGTAACTCAAATGGACATCCCTCTATCGGAAGTCCCCCCCCTCTCTCTCCTCGCATCGTTAAACCCATGTAACAGAAATGGATATCGCTCTATGGGAAGTCCCTCCCTCGCATAGTTAAGCCCATGTAACAGAAACGGATATCGCTCTATGGGAAGTCCCTCCCTCGCATCGTTAAACCCATGTAACAGAAACGGATATCGCTCTATGGGAAGTCCCTTCCTCGCATCGTTAAACCCATGTAACAGAAACGGATATCGCTCCCCCCAAAGCCTGCTCGGAAGTTCCGCCCTCTCTCTCGCCAATATACACACATTCAAAGCACCTCATTCCAGGCCTTCCGTCGTGAAATGAGAATGCCTGGGGACAAGGGTAGGTGACAGGCCTGACCTTCCTGCAAGATGTACAGGTGTTCACAAGGTAGCACCATTTATTCTATATACATAGAAAGAAACATTGAAAATTGCCTCTAGCAATCATTTTGTGCTATGAAAATGAAAAAGGTAGAAACTGTTGGATGCCGTTTCATTTTTATTGATAATTATTTCCAGGATGTCACAGAGCTCTCACAACAAACACGTCTCCACTGCATTAACCTTAACAACAAAAAACATCCACCAACCAAATGATTCACGTGTTGTCCCATCAGAAGTGGTGAATGATGCTGGGCTCCCGGTGCTGGCTGCAGAGCACCTCGTCCACGTACAGAGAGTTGGCCTTCACCTCCATGTTGTCCTCCAGCTCCAGCTGGCAGCGGGCCAGGCTCTGCTGCGCCACGGCCGACAGGGCAGCCGCCTTGTGCATCCTGGTGGGTGGGGTGGGGGGGAGACAAAATGCCAGTTAACTGTAAGCAACCTCTTGACAATTTATACAAACATTTTTTAAAGCTAATGGTTAGAATTAGAATAGAAGTGAGCAGTTTAGCAGACGCTCTTATCCATGCGACAAAGTGAACTCATACAGGTCAGTAATGAGTAGGTAAGCCACTGCAATAGCCACAGGTTATTCACATCGCTGCCGTGGCCTAGCTTCACGGCCCAGTTTCCCCAATTTGTGATCTGAACTGGGCTCCAATAGTCAGAAGAACGTGTTCTCCTCCCTACCTGTTGATGTGAGCGGTGAGCTCCTGGACCTCGGCCAGCAGGCAGGCCTGTGCAGGGTCATGGCACAGCTCTGTGGCGGGCCTCTGAGCGCGCGCAGACAGCCGGGCCTGGGCCACTTTCAGCGGGATCTCCTTCTCAGCAACCGCCTCTCGAAGGGCCTCCATGTTCCTCTTCTGGCTGGTCAACTCACACTGGACCTGGATCATGTAGCCAGGGTGTGGGGGGGCAGAATTAGAATTGCAGGCTCTCCTAGAACTTAATCTTTCAAACACCTGTAATATTCAACAAAATGCTCTGAATAGTTAAAGACGCTGTAGGTAATATTTGAGAGTTGCAAAGAGAGAGAGCAGGAAAGAAAGTTTAAAGTCTCTCCCCCATTGAGAAGTGTTAACATTCACACACCTGTGGTGGCGCTATGATAACGCTCTGTGTGCGCATGTGATTGCACAGACAAGATGGATTCCCCGACCCAATCAGGGAAGAGAGGCCTTGATTGCTCGCAGTCACCCATAACAGATATTCTCACAGAGCATTTCACTCACCAATAACTGATGGATGGCTATGGCATTTCTAACAATTGACACTAAATCTTGCCTACAGCACCTTTAAACATTGTTTTGCCTTTACTACACTAGTATGTATCTTCTATATGGTCTACCACTCCAACTGGGTGACAGTGGCTCTGTTTGCATTGGTCCACTTGTGCCCTATATAGTGCACTGCACGTAGGCAGGTGGCACATCTTGTAGTGTTCTCTGAAATGTGAGTGTACAAATCTGGTTTCCCACATAGTGCACTAATTAGTACCCATAATGCACTGTAAAAGAGGTGTACAAATGGTGTGCACTTATTTCTGCACTATATCCCATGATGCGGTTTTCTTTGTCATTGGATTGATCCAATAGAGATGGTCCCACACATATGGGGTCTTTGTGCAAATGAGCTGTCACAGGGTGACATCTAACCCGTGTCGCCTTGCATATGCGACCAATACACGTCACGCTGATAGATTTAGTGTCCGAATTCCCCCTATACTTCTTCCCTAAAATTGTGTATTACATAGTGTTCACTATATAGGGAATAGGGAATGAGGGAACAAGTGAGCCAATGCAAACACAGCCTCTGTGTAAAGGGTCTAATGCATCAGACAACACAGACATGGCCCTGGTCAAAGTACCCTGGCCAGGTGCTCCTCCATCTGGGCCTTGGCCGTTTTGTTCTCCTGGATCTTGCGCTGGAAGGCCGAGGCGGTGGCCCGCAGCTGGCTGCGCATGTCGCAGGCCGTCTGCTGCAGGAGAGAATCCACCAGGGCCCGCAGCGACACAGAGTTGGCCTTCTCCTGCTCCGCACAGCTCATGTTGATGCCCGAGAGCCCCTCCCACTCCTCCGGACTCACTGCCATGCTGGCCACAGAGACAGACACTCTGTTTACATGGAGATGTGTTGGTACACTTTGTGTGTTTTTGTTCAATGTCATAATGAGGATTGAGAAAATCTTAATGCATCTATGAATAGGAGCGCAGGCCGAGATTAAGACACTGAGAAAATAGGGAGGGCGCAAACCCAACAGACATTAATGCGAGGCGCTGACCAACAGTAAATATAAGATTCTCCCTGTGTCTTACATTGTGACCAACATTACGAAGGCATACAGCCTTCATCAGGGTTAGATGTGAGTGAGACTGCCAACTAATTACCCAAGACACTGAAATACTTCAGTCATACTTTGTGGTTTGTAGCAGATGAACCGTTGTGAGACAGGTTGGTTTACCCTACTGATGATGGAGGAGTTCCTTTCCTGCAGTATCCAACAGAGCTATCAATAAAGTTTAGTTGAGTATCCTGCAAGCTTGTGCCCAGATCTGATCTATGCAGCTCTTGATATCTACTCCTGACCTGAACCCACACAGAACACAGTGCACACAGAGCATAGTTCACCTGGGGGGAGGGGGGAGCGGGAGGTCTTTGGGCCTGTGGTCAGGGTTGAGGGAGTGGTTGGTCATCAATGTGCACGAGTCATCGATGCTCTGGGCCTGAAACTTGTCCTTCAGATCCTTCTCCAGGTGGTACTTGGCCGAACGGTTGAGTCTGTCACACACACCATTTTTCCGATTTTTGGGAGTGCCAGTCATTTAAACACCATAACGCTACTGGTAGCCTACTGACCGATGCTGATAGCCAACCTAAGTGACAGCATGAGACAAATCACTAACATGTATTGTTGCCATACTGTGTATGGCAGGTGACATCACCTTGCACAATTTGAGCCAATCAGAAAGAAGCAACTGCAGCTCCCCAGAGGTGGTGCTGTTTCTAAGGTTTGACCTCAGTGTTTAGTTACTCTACATGAGTTGATGAGGCCTGACCTCGTACCGTATCTGTTCGACGATCTGCTCCAGCGTGCGCTGCAACAGGGAGGCCACGCCCTCAAATACCTCCATCTCCCGCAGCAGCTCTCTCTCCACCTCATCGCACGCCTGCTCCACGGGCGCACGCTTGGTTCTGTGGGGAGACACATTGAAATGCTCTACCAATGCCCTTCTTGGGAAGACAGACCGTTGACCGTAGACCATGCTTTCACATCATCTAACAGTAGTGATGGGCATTCCGGCTCTTTTCAGTGAGTCAGATCATTTGACTCAGCTCACTAATAAGAGCCTGCTCTTTCGGCTCCCAAATAGCTCTTTGTTTATTAATGTCTTCCTACAAAATGTGTTTAAGTAAGTGTTTAGTGTACATTTATTATTCATGTGATGATTCATTTTACAAGTCTTCGTTCCACAATATGCAGGGTAGTATTTCATTTTGTTGGATGAAATTACTACGTCAGTCACTCTGACTGTTAGTCATTCCTATTCCTAACAGATGTTAATGTGGAATTTATCCAACCTATTTCTAAACCAGGTTTTGTTCAAAGCAACTGGCTACCTAGCCACTGACTTTCCCACTTTACTGCTATATAATGTATATAAAAACAATAAGTCTCTTTCGGCTCTTTAGATAGTTGAATCAGCTCCCATAGATCACCTGAAGTTCACAAATGACCCATCAGCCAATGGCGTATAGATTTGACCATTTGGCAGGTAAAATAATTCATGGTTACATATTAAAACAATTGCTTGGTAGGTAGATATTTCCACTCTAGCTGGTAAAAAGACACAAATCGAAAAGTTAATTTAGGATCTTGCGTCCTTCCATCCCCGACTCTGACGTCACCTCTCGTCCAGGCAGAGCAGGGCGACCCTCAGAGGGTCCGAGCAGGCCTGCAGCGCTCTCTCCACCCGAGTCTTGAAAGCCATCAGGGCATCAATCTCCTCAAGGACTTCCTCCAGCCTCCGTTCCAGCTCTTCCCTCAGGAACTGGATGTCTCGGACTCGCTGTTCTGAATGTGCGTATTACCAATACATAGCATCATCAAACACATATTGTAGTTAGTTACACAAGGTTACAATACGTTTTAGACAGTGACTGCTACAACTGAACTTACCTCAGGGGAAAAAACAAGACTACTCTATCGTATTCAAACTGCAGAAAAGTATTACAGTCTATTAAGGCCTCATTCCGTTTTTACCGAGTTTCTGTTTGGTGTCTTGCTGCACGCGTTTGGATGTTTTGTCAACTTCGGATACGAGCGCTCTGCTGTGTGCGGTAAGACGCTCGGAGTGGCTTCGTATCACCTCGACGTCCACGGGGTCGGACCCGCCGACCTTCCGCCACCGCAGGGGCGCCTCCATGCGAGACATCGTCCCGCTTTAGTGGCGGTCAACAGTGACAGGGTACAGGGTTAGCGAAACACACTGAACTAACGACACGACGCTATCTAGGCAGGTCATTGAAGAGGTCAGGAAAAATATAAAAATACTATTTCAACGTATCTCCCACATAAGAATTCGTACATTACCAAAGAGGAGTAGAAGCGGTAGCCTAATGACACACTACATATACATGTTAAGGTATGTTCTCCGACATACCTTATGGTTGTTGTGTTGGCTCCGAAGTTACTTCACTAAAATCCCAAGTTATAATTTCGCTTGCACAAGAACACGTAGCTAACAGCTCGCTGGGATGTAAACACACGGTTGCTAGGACGACCAAACAAACTAGGAAGGTTTGGACGTTTAAATAAACATGCTACAAATCATTTCACTGAGAAGCATTTATTTGTTTTGCAAAATAATACAATTCTGCGTTTTCCTTACAGTGTATACAGTAGCTACAGTACATCCATCTTTACTGGGATAAATGAAACACTTGAACAAATCAATAACATACATTGACAAATCATAATATTATCCCATACGTGAGGGGACCGCAGCAAAACAAAAGTGACAAATAGTGATTTACTCAGAAAATCTATATAGATAAAAGTGTGCATACATTTTAAATAAAATACAAATGTGCTCAATCCGAAAACTGTATTGTTGTACATAGTATTGATAAAACTGTTTTTTTGAGCAGCAAAGGATTAAAATGTAAACAATTTTAGATAGGCACTTGCTGAAGCCAATTTTATAATTTATACTTCCTTCTTAAACATTTACAGTACATCGTTGGTATCCACCATACAAGGACTAATCAGTAACAATCATAGAATTGCGCAATATTCCTTTACTTTCATTTTCTGCTGTGACACCACAACTAATTAATTATTAGTTATTAGACAAACAATTGGACTGTGCTACAAAGTAATGGGTACACAGTAAGCAGACATATCCACACTTCCAGATTGTCCTGAATGCAGTTACTATATTATAAATACAAACTGACTAAAATTGGGGAGGCATTTCATGCAAGATTATCAATTAAGTCTTTTGACATTCAATCAGATAATTGCATTGAAGTCACTTCAGTCAAAGGAATTTGAACACCAATGAGAGGGAACTATACAGATTGTAGCCTCGTGAGACCCTCCTGAATACCTGGATGGTCTCACCAGGCTACAACATTAAAAAGGTTTATTTTCATAAACGTCCTGCCCTCTGAAGATCCCACACATTACATTTGTGATCATAATTTAATAAAAGAAACTACGCCAACCTAAGTAGATCCAGCTTTGTCAGCTTTAACAAAGACAGAGAGCTCTATTCACTCAATCAAGAAGGTTTTACATCACAACATGGATAACAAACCACCATAGCATAGCAATACAAGCATGCATCACTTCCCATCTATCAAACACACCTTACCTGTCCTTTATTGAACAAGAGTGGTTGCCTTCACGTCAACCTCCTCTCATACACATTGAAAAACAATGACTCAATGTCTTGAGTCAACTTCCTACTTGGCAGTTTGAAAGGATCATTATTAGGGAAGATTATCAACTGTGAACTCTGAATGAGATCTTCTCTGCGTTATTTTCTTTCAGTGTGAATGAATATAAAATATGATAGCTAAGCTGGGCTCAGAGGACCCGATCCTTGCCGTTCAAAATACAGCTATGCAACATGTTAACAAATGTACTGGCTTCGTAGCGGGGTCAAAGTACTCACAGCACCATCATGTAACCTTAGTCACAACTAGACCCTGTTGCAGGATTTTAAAAAGAATAAAACATAAAATCAGATCCATCTCTCAACATCGTGCTACAATAATACATACAATACAATAAACATGTTTGTGGCGGGCTGATTCGCCACAGAGATCTTAAGGGCTACAAACTCCACTTTAGACATTACGGTCCTATACGCTGGACACCATGTGTGCCTTGGTTTATTGGGTTATACAAAACCTTAAATAAAACAAAAAAAACAATGTGTCTATGAGGAACTCTACATGAACTGTAAGTAGTGAACCATCCGTGATGTCCTGCAACGTTACACTATAGATGCAACTCTGGGAACACACTCAGACACAAAGAACACATCTGCTCCAATGCAGATTGAGCAGAATTTGAAGATTTATGGGGTACGTATGAATGTATTCCTGCAATAAGTTGATGCCAGTCTGTGACTGCCCTCCAGAAGATGTAGGGTTTAAAACTCCAGCGTGGACAATGTTGCTCATGTAGCAGTCCTCCGTGCACACGTTATGTTGCTAAGGCCTTGTCCAGCCCTTTAATGTTCTCGGGCACCAGGCCTTCTTCTATGGCTACCTTGGACACGTGGACCTAAAATCAATTATATGGAGGGAACCATTAATGTGTCTTACCATTGTAACCCTTGGTGCCACGCAGAAGGTTGCTCACGGGCCAAGATAGGCTTACTTACCAAACCAGTGAAACACGTTTCTTGCCAAGTGGAATACATTGTTGAAAACATAACGGATGACTGTCTTTGAATTACAAAATCATCTCCCAGGGAAGGACCACACCGGCATAATCTTGAATATATTATAACATTATAAAATACATAACAAAAATGTAGTTTAAAATTTAGTTTAGCTATCAGCGAACATCCAATAAGAACAAGGAAAAGAGCTGAACAAAGATGGATTAGCTGGACCTGGCATTTATAAAGATTCTGTATTTTTCTATACAGCCCATAGGTCTATTGAAGACGGTAATTAGCAAGTGTTCAATGAAAAACATATAGAACAGAATGGCTTAAATCGGCCAATTCAAAAAATGTTTTACTGCACCTTGAATGGCTCACTGATTCCGATGACACACTGCAGAGCACTGCTGTAGTAGCACAGGACACACTCTCCTCCCAACACTGGGATGTCCGACTTGCTGACGTAGACCTACAGGATCAGACGGAACCAGGGGTTAGAGAGTGAGCTAATGAGGGGCCCAGCAGGAGGTTGACTGTTAGTTATAGCTGGCTAGCATTGTCTGTACTGTACAATACTATAATTAGCTGCAGTAAATTGGCCCATTGCACATGATAAAGCATCATAATGGTGTGTTAGGGTAGTGGCCAAGCAGCAAGATGACGAAACACATCCTAGCTACCAAGTGTTTAAGTTAACAAGCATTAGCAAGTGTTCTGATAATGTGGGGCAATTAAGTTGACTAAGTACTACTTGGCTTCACTGTCTACAATCCATACAGTGTGAGGTGCTCTGAGAGTGGATATACAGTATGTAGTATATATGTAGTGAGTGGATGAAATCAGAATTCAAGGGAATGCATCTCTGAGTTATTGCAAGTCTCTTACAATGCAAATGCAAACCGATTTCACCAATTTAAGCCAATTAAAATCATCATCAATCATCAATCTGACATCTCATCAATCAATGGTGTTTCTTCAGTGGACCTCTGATGCAGGCCAGAATAACCTTTGAGGGTGTCACACCTGGTCGTCACCTAGTAACCACACTATTAATCACAGAGGCACATTCCTATGGTCTGCTCGTACCTGCACCAGCTCCTCCTTGAATGCCACCTCGTCATCCTTGACCCATGTGTAGGTGATGTAGTCGGAGACGCAGGAGAAGCCCACCTGGGGAACACATTAAATCAAAACTGTTATATAAGAAAAATGGCACTCGCCATTCAAGATTCAAGGCAGGTCCATTATGAAAGCACGTTGCTGTGCAACCTTGAAGAGTCCGATCCAGTCCCAGGCGCTGGAGGGGAAGGGCTGCAGGGGGCAGTAGACCAGCGTGGCGTCCATGTCTGCGCTCCAGTCTCCCTCGGGGTACAGCCGCACCAGAGGGGTCTCCTGCAGCTTCTCCAGCTGGGGACAGAAGGACACATCTTTATAGGAAATGACCTTTGACCCTTCCGTCTAAATATGCATGACATTTCAGTCCATACATATTTGAAATTTAGAATTAGAAATGGGAAATTAGAAAATGGAAATGCCTATTACAAAGTGTATTTTCTCTGCCATTGAAGTAAAATGTGCATGGGTGTGCACGGGTGCCTGGCCTCCCCTTGGCTCACCTCCAGGGTGAAGAGGCCTACGACCGGCTTGTGGTCACTGATACTGTATGTCATGTCGCTGGTGTACAACTCCTGTCTGATCTTTAGAGCGAACTCCTCCTCCACCTTCTCCAGCCGGTCCTGTTCCTGGTCCGTCTCCCCCTGGGGGCGGAGCCTCCACAAGATCCTGTCCGTCCAGGCTGGCTTGCGCTTCTTGCCGCTGGAGCAGGAGGACGGAGGAGGAGGAGGAAGAGTAGAAGTACAGTAGTAGAGTAGAAGAAGAAGTAGAATAGAGAGGATTATAGAATGGGGATGGGGTTACATGATACAACTACTATGGAGTATATTTATGTATATGGAAATATACATTGAAAACGTCATACTAGTCCGTATACTGCAACACTATTTTTGTATTTAAATCACACACATATTGAGTTTTGGATTTGTAAGTTTGTTCTCCACACAGAAGTACTAAGTAGTGTATTTATAGTGCGTTTTAATGTCATGTCTAAGGCTAACCATATGGTAATGCCATTAACAAAAAAAACACAATATAACACAATGTGTATCCTCATTTTGTTAACTTAATTGTTTATATTTATTGTATATATATATATATATAGTATATATATACAGTGTATATATATACACATATATATATATATACACATATATATACATACATACACTGTATATATACATACACTGTATATATATTAAATACACACACACACTGTCCAATGTTTTTTTTTTTGCCTGTTCTGTGAGATACATTGAATATTACCACATAGCTGTATATATTGAACATTACAATATAGTTGTATATATTGAACATCACAACATAGTTGTATACTAGCAATGTGTGTGTGCTACATCATTTCAGTTTTTCTAACATCTGTAGTTTTTCTAATATGTTGTTAGGGTACTGTAGCCCTGTGTAATGCCCACATGTGGAAACCCTCTCTGCCTTGTATCACACTCAAACATGACAAGTTATTACCAGCATGTCTGCATGGCTCTACTGAGAGCCATACCCCATACAGTCAGTATAGGGTGTACAGTATTCATGGAGCAATTTCAGAAACGTTTCCCCCTGTTTGCTGTGGGACCCTTGCACACATCGGTACATACAAACCCAAAACACTTTTAGTTTGTCTCTAATTGAAAATGCATCTTTTAGCACAAACTGTTTGTTGGGAGTATACTGGCATGGTGTGAATATACCAGCTCACACATTACATCTCTTATATACTGGCACCTTGAACAAGCCTGGACTACGGGACCAGCTCACACATTACATCTCTTATATACTGGCACCTTGAACAAGCCTGGACTACGGGACCAGCTCACACATTACGTTGGGGAGGAGGATTACTGTTAGATCCATGACATGGTGTTCTGTTTATACACTCTGAATGAAGGCTGTTGTATCGCAGGTTATAAACAAGCACAACATTACTATCTAGTGTTAGGATGGCAAGACATGGTTTAAACAATGCTGTGTGGACACCTGCCGCTTGCTGCATAAGCATTAGCCAAAACACAACACTATCATAGGCCACTCATTTAGCTTGCTGTGCAAATACCACACATTTGCCACACATTAGCTTCCAAATAAATGTTCAGCAGAACATTTATTATTTATCATCAGTTGCAGCAGAACTCATAAAAGAGATGTATGAGTAGACAATGAAAGCGTATCAATACGGCACACTATACAAGTAGTTCCTATAAAAGTAATGCATGTAGTGTTAAGCTAGTTAGGAACAGGCAGGGTGTTAAAACATCAGGTGGGAGAGATCTTACTTAAAGCCAAACCATGTCCTGTATGGCCTGCAAAATTGAAGAAAGGAATATATTTAATATGTTTATTAATATGACCGGAAAAGAGAAAGATATGAAGTTATCCAAGGCAGAACACAGAGAGAGAGACTGGTACATTCTAAAGTCTCATTCTACCTGCTATCGTAGACATCAGAGTTGCGGTCAAACTTGAACGTGGGCTGGAAGTCCAATGGGCCTTCCTCAAACTCCTGCAGGAGTGGTTCCTTCTCCTTCATCATGGTCAACTAAACACACACACACACACACACACACACACACACACACACACACACACACACACACACACACACACACACACACACACACACACACACACACACACACACACACACCATATTAACAGACAATAGATTGTGTATATATAGTTTTACCTGCTTTCTGTTATAGACTACATTCATACAATATT
>OOFB01008803.1:5392-17074 GCA_900323305.1 Trachyrincus murrayi | reverse complement strand
AAATATACACACACACATATATATATATATATATATATAAACAAAAATATTATAGATTTTTTTTTCGAATCAGTGTGTGTGTGTGTGTGTGTTAACGGCAAACACACACACACACACACACACACACACACACACACACACACACACACACACACACACACACACACACACACACACACACACACACACAGGACAATAAGCTTTATGCTACATGTTGTGGTTTTTCCCTATATATATAAGTCCCTATATGGTGTCTTTCAAAGTCTTTACTACCTGGTCCTTGCTCCACAGCAGGTGGTAGGTTTGGTTGTTGATACAGGAGCGCACAAAGTGCATGCCGTGGTCCTGGATGCGGAAGTTGAGATCTCCAAACCAGAAGACCAGCCTGTGGTGGGACCAGGTGAACAAGGACCAGTTGAACAAAGACCAGGTGAACAAGGACCAGGTGAACAAGGACCAGGTGAACAAGGACCAGGTGAACAATAGACTGCATTTACTGAAGCACTTGTTGCACTAACACCTCCTATTTGTCCACACTGTGTGTGTTGGTGTTGCCCAACAACTTTATGTGTAGAAATCTGAGGACCGCACTTTAAGGCAAAGTCTTTACAAGTTTGCACTACATGGATGGTCATGCAGAATGAATGCTTATAATGACTACAACAAAAATAAACTTTTAAACAACTACATCTCCCTGCCCTGACCTGTGTTCCAGGATGGACGGTGCCTTGGGGGAGTCGAAGGTCTGCGTGTCCAGGATGTGCTCAAACTCGTCCACGCGCTCTGTGGCGTTCTGCATGTGCGCTGCCAGGTGACAGTTGAGGAAACACAGCATGTGGCCGTAGAAGGACATACGGATAGACACGCCCCCTTTGTTACCCTGAGAGAACAGGAAATGATAATAATATTCAGTTTGATTGACGCAGTGATGATCATTATCATTATTATTATGTTCCATGAAATCCATTGCAATTTCATGTCATTTCAGTCTATCAATTTCCTTCTGTTCCTTCACACCGATTTAATGGGTGGAGTCTATTTTCCCTCCTGGCTACGTAGCCAAGCGGGTAACCAATTACCGTACACTCATTTTATGGCAACGGTGCCCATTGACTGTGTTTCTACACAAAACAGCGATTCTAGGTGTCAGACCACACCCCTACAATCCAAGTTTATTAGCTGACTTTGAGATGTATATTAATATACTTTTTGACATTTTCCTGAGAAGATATGGTGTGTAGTGGAACCATCCCTCTGTGATATGTTCTGTTATTTTAAGTTTTTACATCCTGTTGTCCATCACTCTAAGCATGTTATATTGCAATTGTAAAAATTGTATTTGATCATTATGATGGCATATAGGCAATAGGCAAGCTAGCCAATAACAATTATTATTATCATGAATTCTTTTAAATCACCCAGTAGCCGAAGATGCCAGTGCGTGTGTATGTGGCCTGGATGTCTCTGATGAAGGGGACGTGGTCCAGTTTGGAGAAGACCAGTATGAGCAGACCCTGCATTCTGATGGATGACACCTGGGGAAAAACACAAACAGCACCCCACTCTTTATGGTGGTGGACGGGACTTCACTCAGATTATACCCAGAGACAGCCCCATAGCAAATAGTCAGGTGCATTGATAAGGACTCGGGTGGCAGGAGTAAGTGTGCATTGGAGAGGTCACTGGGTTTGTACCTTAAGGTATCCAAGGGGAGCCAAGGTGGTCATGAACAGGTGGCTCCACGCGTCGTCAAATGCAAGGTCAGACAAGAAGCGCACCGGCCCAGAGTACACCTCCTGAAGACTACACACGCACACACTGTTTATTTCCACATCACAATAAGCCAATCATTCCACCACACATATTCATAGCACCCTACCCAATCACATAAAGGTCTGGCCTCCTGGGAGAGCCGAGATGGAGCAGGGAAGACACGTCGACCGCAGGATCGGTCGTGGCTACGTTCCATGTGACCATGTGTAACCTGCAGGCAGGGAAAGATGGAGGGGCACGGACACGTTTCTTTACTTTGTCTGGGAAAGATGGGCATTTACCATCATTCTAACAGATAAGGCTAGGCTATGGTTCGGTACATTGAGAAATCAATGCACGTTGAGAGACAAATGTCTGTCGAGAATATATACTACACACGGTGAAACACAGCTTGTTGTTTCATTAATACAGTAGACAAAGGTTGAGTTGACGGGGTACTGAGCAGAGCGGCTGGTATTGTGTGGCTACAGCTGACAGCCCTACTCAACCCATAAAGAGACCAGTCATCCCTGCATCAGAAGGAGACACTTTTAATCATCAAATGGATTTTTGAATAACAAGGAGTTTCGTTTACTGTGGTTGGTCAATTACTTAGAAGAAACAGAAAGAAAAAATGTTTTTAAAGCAATGACTAAATGCTGGTAGAGACCGATAGGTTAAGATAGTCATTTCAGAGCTGCAAGCAAACAGTTAGCACGATTACACTCTAGTAGTAGCAATTAGTGGGATTGAGAAACAGCTCTCCAATGCAGATGTCTGCATTAGGTCCGTCTCTGCCACTCCACAACAACAAATAAAACCACACAGCGAAAAGATCAAAAGGGGGGTTAACAGCAGGAGGCTTGGTTGTGATCATCCATGTCCACCTGAAGCGGTCCTTCTTGGGTATGCCAGCCCTCCTGCCACAGAGCAGGAAGGCCCCGTCCAGCACCTGGGAAACCTTGTGGTGGAGCTCGTCTCGGGGGTCCAAGTCGTCTACGCAGGTCATCAGCTGGTGGAGCCTTTGCCGCAGAATCAGCTTGCTAGCTGTGGACTGTGAGGCGTCGCTGGCGAGGCTTCCAGAGCCGACACGGACATCTGTCGTGCAAAACATGCGGCTGATCTCCTCCATAACCAGGGTGGTGAACGTGGGGTAAGACGTGTGAGTCTTGGGTGTGTGGGTTGTATGGCGAGTGAAAGTGTGTGAGAATCGAATGTGCCGTTTCTTTTCGGAACCTCCAAGCTTTGCATTGAAAACAACTATTCTAACTATTATCTCCAACAATTTACACATCTACAGCCCTAATTCTAGATCCTGGTTTCTTCCAATGAAGCAAACAACTTAGTGGCGGGATTAGGGCGCAAATAAAATGGGACTGTGTGATTACAGAAAAGGTTAATCTCCAGCCAACAAAGGCCATGTGAAATATCTATAATCAGTTTACGTGAAGAAATATCATTCTTGCTCAAAATGGAGATATTGGGAGTTGGGAAATCAAACACTGTGCTGGCAGCTGGCACACACCTCTCTCACTCAATGCCTAATCAATTGCATTTGCTTTAGAAGGACTAAACAGCTGGCTTCCTTAAAAACTAATCTGTATTGGAATGTGTTATTGGAAAAGGTAATCCCCCTGATACAATGCGGGCACATTAGTAGACTGACAGACAAATGCGCTGCTTAGTCTAGGCGTACATTTAAACCTGTTGAGGCAACCAGTAGTTTCTCACCAGTTATTCAACAGAATCATCAAGTAGCGTTATAAACTAAACAGAAATGGTGACCAAGTCCTACCTGAAACTTTCCTTGGCGTAGTTTTCATTTGATGTAATGGTATCTGGCTTTTGCTCCTCGTTATCCTCCATGATCTCATACGCTGGAGAGCAAATAGAAACGGTAAACAAATATACAAATAGAAAAGAAAGTACTGTAATCAGTAAGTACAATAAATCAATTGCGTCTTAAGACGCAGGTAACACATAATTCAACTTCAGGCCGTGCTTCTTTTGCCATAGGTAGTTTGTCGTATTAGTCATCGAAACATTATTTGTCTAGACAACTTTAGTTATCAGAATATGCAAAACCCCAGCATCCCCTGTTATCTGACCTGGCGTCAAACACAAAGTAGTCACGATCCGGTAAACTGTTCTTCACTAGCTCTTTTCAAAACACTGCCACTTACTTGCCAACATCCGTAATATGATTTATTATTACAAAAGGCCAGGTACATAATAGTAACATATACCTGGTGATGCTTTTCAACCTCGTGAATTGGCAGTAGTATTTCGAGTGCTATGCTCGAGTGTTGTTGTTGTATGTCAAGATATTACTTCCTGCATGGTCATACGTAAGCAGGACAACAGCGCCCCCTAAAGAAGCAAGATGCAGCTATACCAAACAAGACATCCAAAACTATTTATCATTTTGAAATTATTTTATTAAATCATAAAGATTGAAGAACCCTCCAAGATATCATATTTTATATGGCCCACTTATTGTGTCTGTAAAGACAAAAGCACTGATAAAAAAAAATGCAACATATATATATATAAATAAATAAAATAATGTATAGCCAATTTATGAATTTATGAATCAGTTTTCAACCTTAAAAACAATACTGAACATATGATGCATATTGCATTTAAACACAACAGAAACCAACACACCAAGTGCTTTGGGACTAGAACTAGAAACTAGAAAGAGACTAGAACATACAGATAGTCTTCATACGTATGGCAGTACGTTATTCAAGTTTGCCTGTTCGACGGCTTCTTCAGAGAAGAACAGTTGAATGGTTCCACCAGCGTGCTCCTCCATTATGTAAACACCCCATAACTTATTTACAATTGAAAAATACTAAATTAAAATAAACACAAATCCCAAATTACATTATGAGTGGTTAAAATACAAGTTTAATATTGATATCAGTAAGGGCTTGACATCAGCATCAAGGTCTGCATATTAAATAAATCCCTCTTTATACTCCATTCATTTCAAAAAGAAACTTCATCATCGATTCCTAAACCACATGCTTATTGTTCCCAAAATGAACAGACACACAGCTGTAGCAGCTATGGTGTAGGACTTTTAGTAAGAGCAACTTGAACTGGATTGGAATAACTGAGGTCTCTGTGAGTCTTTGGTGTAAAGTGTTTAGATCTGTAGACTATTGGTCTTCTGGGTCAGAATGGGCTCTGCAAAGAAAAGGAGCAAACAAACAAGGTTTAAGTAAAAGACAACAGATTAACAAACAAGGTTTAAGTAAAAGACAACAGATTAAATTAGTAACAGTGACATATGGTGAGTGACATCAACTGATTCAGCAAATTGGAGATTTGGCCAGTGATGGTGCTGTTTCTGAACTTTAAATTGTATAGTGGGGTAAGGCTTAGAATCAGGAACATGAGTGGGATACTCACAGTGTGGGCAGGTCAGTTGCCATCGCTGATCATGCCTTTGATCTCTCCCTCTGCTCTCATCTAGAAAACAACAGGACAGGAAACACTATGTAAAGGAAACGGGTGGTGGAGCAAAAACACCCCAAAATGTGTCAATGGGCCTCATGCGAGAACATTCGCGTATCGCTCTAAATGTAAACATGCCGAATTCCACCTCGTAAATGAGTGCGCATGTTCATGAGAATGTGAATTAGCATAATGTATGCCAAAATGCTATATAAGGAGGCATTCTGCCCCATTTCTGCATAAGCGCCATTCATAAAAAAGGCACCAGACTAAGAAAAAAAGTGCATAAATCTATAAAAGAAAACAATTAGTCTGTAGTGGCATTAGAGCTCCTGCTAAGGTAAAGGAGAAAAAACAAATGCTGTCAATGCGGTGTCCGCTGAAGCCTCACAGTGTCCGAAATAAGAAAGTGGTTTGATTTTACAATAGATTCCAAAAGATGGCTTGGCAATGCCAATCGATCCATGTAGTTTGAGGTGTTGATAATACTACGGCAAACCAAAAATAGGAATCATGCCTTGTTTAATATTAAAATATTAAACACACACACACACACACACACACACACACACACACACACACACACACACACACACACACACACACACACACACACACACACACACACACACACACATACACACACACACACATACCCATACATACACACACACACACACATACCCATACATACATACACACACACACACACACACATACCCATACATACACACACACACACACACACACACACACACACACACACACACACACACACACACACACACACACACACACACACACACACACACACACACACACACACACACACACACACAAAGAAGACTTGATGGAACATAACCAGTGTCTGCATTCTGACCGATGCCCACTCAAGCGATTACCAATCCTAGTAATCAGTTATTCTAGACCTCCGCAACAAATGTATATTAGGCTACGCTTATTGTTATTAATACAATTTTGATTATGATTATTGTTGTATGATGGATATAGCTTAATACAATTATATTAATCTGACTTCAAAACAGTATAATACTAACGTAATTATGCATAGAACAAGTTTTTTTAAAGGGACTACATGTAGGACTTTTACATGCAAAAATTGCTTTAAATGGCCAATATATGAACATGAAGATGACATCAGAACTTTTTAATTTGTAAATTTTATGTGCATTATATCCATTCACGCCACCCCCTTTGTACATTTATAACTAACGTTTATTTATGATTGAAACTAAAATAACATTAGTTTATGATTGTTATTGTCTCAACCCACGGAGCTCGCACTCCAGTGCTCTCAATGCACAAGCAGGCTGCAGTTCACTTACCGGCCAAAGGGGTCAGTAATGAGAAGGAATTTCTGATTCTTACACGTAGTTCCTTTACTGTAAAGTTTTTTTTAACGTAATCATTAGTCAAAGCCATGGAATAGGAATCCTTTGGCCAAACAAAGTTTTTTTTGCTTTGGCCAACCGTACGCGACTAATACAACAAGTCTAGACCACTTGAATATTTTGTGCGTACCTAAGAGAAAATTCTAAATACGATTTTGGTGAATGCTTGCATTCACACGATAAAACGCTTGTACGAGCGATTTAAACACAAATGTGTGAGTACGAGTGGTTCTTGCATGAGGCCCATTGAGTTACGAAGTGGAATATGACGAGGATGAAAAAAATTACATTTTGATGGGACTGTTACTTTGGGTGGAGCTTTTCCATTCACCTTCACACCACCCTCTTAATCAGGGATAACCAACCATGTGCAACAGAGATCCGACAGTATGCAACGTTTACTTTCAAACAATCCCTGCATCAGCTCTGCTCTAGTCCAAATCCCCGCACGGTGTGTTGAACCAAGTATACAGAGCAGCGCTGAGGTCACCTTGTCCAGCTCGTTCTGTGTCTCCTCCTCCATGCGCCGGATGTCGTCCATCGACAGCTCCACCCACTGGTCCAACCAGCAGAACAGTTGCCTATGGAAATTGATAAACAAGCGCTCCTCTTGCTGCGGAAAGGAAAAGGTATGAGAGAGAGATGGAAGAACACAATGGGATGAAAGAAGGAGAGAAACAGGGTAGATAAGATAGAGATTAACAATATAACAGAATTAAATTGTGAATTAGGGATGAACGAAACCAGTTTCAATGCATTACATTACACATTAGCTGCTGCTCGTTTGAGGAGATTACAACTCTTTTGTGAGGGCAATATCTTTTTTTATAACAATTTTTTTTACAGTTCACAGATATATTTACCGTATGGATTAAATTCTCAATTCTGTTCTGAAGTCCTTTCCATTTGAACTTGACCGTGACAAGCTTGTAAGCACACATGTGAGGACAGCTGGAATTGTTCTTCAGCTCCGTCTGAAAACACATTTGTTTGGTTGTAATAAGTAGGAAAATCTCATGTCAAATAAAACATAGCAATTTTATTATCATAGGAACTACGGCAACTGCCAAACTTTGTTATTTGTCTTACCTATTGCCACAGTTTCCAAAGCAATACCAAGTACAAGCCCTGTACATGAAGAGTTATAACAAGCTCGGACAGAATACTGGTTTATGAAGTACCTTCCAGTCAGGTCCCAGGGGCCCTCGGTTGGTCTTCTTTGATACGAAGGTAGCAGGATCTTCATCTGGCTTGTAACCCTGCACAAAACAACAACAACAAAAACAGATTTACAAACAACTTGAACGCCTTGAAACAGTGTCCAGGTATCCACAAAGGAATGAGAAACACAAAACAAGTCTTCACTGAATGAATGACTAACCCATCATTAACTATTGAGTCATTTAGGAGATGCCTTTATCCAGTTACAGTTGCATCTCAGGTTGGTCTACACACCTTTCTCTCTGCTTCACTTTTGTGAGCGATGTCAATGTGAACGACCTGGGTCTTCTCCCATGCATCAGCGTCTAGTCCGTGCACCTGCAGGGGGGCATGCACCTCCATGGTTACAATGGACATAAAAGGAAAACCAAACCCTAAAACAACAAATTTTAGATGAAAAGTGATGAAGTGGGTTACATCATAGTGCTATGGATTGATCCTGGTCCAAATCGTGACTCAAATGCACTACGTTTTAAAGACATAGAATAAGATGTAAATATGGACTCAAATTGCCGTCTATAAGTTAAACACATGCTATTGCATGTGTTAATTGTTACTGCCGGTTTTATCTGATTCATCTTATTTCAGTCAATCAAAACTAAAATAAGAAAAATAAACCGTAGAATTAACAGAATCATTTAAAAAACAATAATACTCAAGAATTGGAAATCTGGTAGTTGAGTGTGCCACGTGTGCCATGTCCCACATTGGGATAACAACAAGCTTGTAGTCCATGTGTAGTCCCCTTACATTGTCCTGCTCTCCCATGTCTGGCTTGTGCCACGTCTCAATCTTGATTAAGAAGGCCTCGCCCATGTATTCATTCTGTAAGGGGGTTGATAAAGTTAGTCAGTACTGGTGTGCACACAACACACATAAACAAAGACACACACACACATTTCACTGTGTGAAATCAAGCTTGACATTGCGAGACCCATTTAATCTAGTCACAGTCTCGTCTTTCAACCAAGAGGGGCAGTGAACCCAAAATGTTTTTTTTTGTTTTAAACTTGGTAATATGTCTTATATGATCTGCAACATAGTAATCTATGCCATTTTGCCAACCAGTTTGTGAACATTCTACTCTGAACTAAAGTTGAGTTCTTTTCATGACGTCAAAGTGCCTAAGGGACACGACGGTGAGGTGTGTGTGGGGCTCCATCTGGGCAGCAGTTGGTGTTGATGTCCACGTCCGAGAGAGACTTATAGTATAACGCCACGGTGTGTAGCGCATTTCATATACAACATCACTCATTATAACGCTCATACACAACGATGGTACTAGCTTAAAAGAACAGTATCACAAAGTTGCCGTGGGTTGTAACCATGGGGATAACACGCCCCCCCTCCTATCTAGAACTCTCAGCCCTTTGTATACTCCTGTGTGAAGTTTTATTAAGACTTTAGTGCAAAATGAACAGAACAGTTTCAAGTGAAACTATAGAGAAAAAATAAATATGGGCCTAGCCTACAATATGAAAATGTAAAATATCAAAGGTAAACATAAAGCAGTTTCAAGTATAGCAGCAATTAGGGCTGGGCGATATGGACAAAATCAAATATCGATCAAAAAATCGAATATGACCAAATACCTCGATGTTGATATTGAGACAATATTGTAGGGATGACTATTGGTGCTTTCACAAAATATTTACACAATGATATTTTTGATAAATAATCATCAGTAATGTGGATATAATGACTAAGTGGGTAAAGGCAAATAATAGAACAGCTTGAACAGTCTGGTAAGTTCAGAAAATTCACTTTACTGTAATGCAGCCTTTAAAACCAGGAAAAGGTAACACTTATGCCATGTCACGATATCCAAAATCTAAAACTATATATAGTCTCATATCACGATATTGATATAATATCGATATATTGCCCTGCCAAGCCCTAACAACTACAACTACAAGCTTGATAGGAAACACAGGGAACAGGGGTGGGCTGCAGTACTTACAGTGAGAACTGGATCAGTGTAAAGAGGGGAGTCACAGCACATGGTATGGATGGGTCAGGAGAGGAAGGACAAGAAACACTCGTTTAGATTCAGATTCATTCAGTATTTCAAGAGAATAATTCTGCACATGCACTTTGGAGTGCATGCAACACTCTTGCACACTTTGATGTCGGCCAACAAGGTCAGCCTTCGGTGTGTATGATTGATATCGTATGTTGTTTTCCATTCTTATTATTTGTAAACCGCCTGCCTTAAATTGCCCCATGAGGGACAAATAAAGTATTTTATCCATTTCCCCAACATTAGAGGGGGATAAAACGCATTTTATGATTCTACTTTCTATCCATGTTCAGTCATAAAATGAAATAAATGAATCTTTCCTGTGCTATGTATTAGTAGCACTGCTTTCGGTGAAACAGGCTTCATTCTTTAAACTGCAGTCATAGTCAGAAACACCAATTGCCATTGCTCTCTCTGTGTGTGTGTGTGTGTGTGTGTGTGTGTGTGTGTGTGTGTGTGTGTGTGTGTGTGTGTGTGTGTGTGTGTGTGTGTGTGTCTCACTCGTTCGACAATAGGGATAGGCATTCCAGGCCTCCTCGTGAACCTCAAGAGAACCTTTGGGTGCCAACGTGCGGAGGAGTTTGGGAACTTTACTGTGTAGACAAAAATACAAAAAATGCACTCAAAATGGAGTCAAGCTAGCAACCTCTCTTCCTCCTCCATGACCATGTGAACGATCATAATAGTGAAATAAATTACGACTCCAGGTCACACACAAAACATTGTACACACTTTTGACTCCAATCAATAAAATGTACATGTGAAAACACAGTAAGGGTTTACTAAGCAGAGGATATAAGGTCAATGTTTCCATTGGCTGTGGGAGACTCTTTGTAAACTTCACCTAAAGACAAGCATGTCAGTAAACAAGGTTATTTTTATGTTATGTATATTATGCTAATAACAAAGGATCCATCCCAGTGATGGGCGGGATAACATTTTTATTTTTATTTTGGTTGCCTTCTGTGGCCCATTGGTTGCCATCCTGCGACCTACCTCTGCAGGTAGTAGATCTTGCGCGTGTACTGCCCCTTCTCCCCGTCTTTCTCGTACGGCTTGTTCTCCAGCACCTTCACGCCCTCTCCCCCGCCCGTCTCGTTCTTACTGGCCTCCGCTACGGCGTACAGCTGACCCACCTGGTACTACACACACACACACACACACACCTGAGCTTGATGATATCGGTAGAACAAATAACTCATAATGACACTAATAGCACCAGCTTGGGGGGGGGCGAGCCGTGGAGGAGTCGCTCCGTCACTAACGCTACACGTATGAGTCACACATGGGCGGTTCCATGGAAGGCTGAGACAGTCAGTGACCCAGAGACAGTGTCACAGAATAGCCCTATAAGAAAAACTCAACAGAAAAATAAGTCTTGAGATGTTAAAAGTAGGGCTTTGCAAGAAACTCGCTGCATCACGAGGACATCGTTAAATACAGCGACACCTCTGCAATAACCATGCTATTCCCCTGGACTACCCCCCTTCAATGTTTCATGTTCATCAACAAAAACCATAAAACCATATTCACCATGACTTTATTTTATTGCCAAAGTTGGGCCCTGCCAGGCCTGGATAGTATCCAGGCCACACACACACACACACACACACACACACACACACACACACACACACACACACACACACACACACACACACACACACACACACACACACACACACACACACACACACACACACACACACACACACACACACACACACACACACACAGAGTAGAGTCTGGATCCAGCCTCTCTCTCTCTGGCCCAGTGACAGAACCGGCTAGCCTGCGTGGATGCTCCTGTAG
>OOFB01008800.1:16138-27722 GCA_900323305.1 Trachyrincus murrayi | reverse complement strand
TCTGTAGCAAACACTTGTGCTTACTTAGCTCTCTGTCTGCTCAGTCTAACCCAGCTCACAGCCCTGACTCACCATCTCACCCCTTCATACAAGAACAAACACAGAGGGCGAGAGAGACACAGAGAGAGTGAGAGTGAGAGAGAGAGCGAGAGAGAGAGCGAGAGAGAGAGGGAGACACAGAGAGACAGAGGAAGGGAGACAGAGAGACAGAGAGAGAGAGCGAGAGAGAGCAATCTCATTACGTCTTGTAGTCTCTCTCACTTTCTGCCACCCCTCTCCTCGTTTCCCTGGTGGGCTGCCAGCTTTGTGTTAAACAGGCTTCACACACACACACACACACACACACACACACACATGCACACACACACACACACACACACACACACAATCAAATGTGAACATTGACGCAGTTTCATAGTTTAACAGTTTCAATTCTAAAAGACACAAGCTCAGTATGTAGTTCTATTTCCAGCTTTCATTTGCATTTTATTTGTTCATTGTGATGAAGGATGTGAGGGTGAGGAGGGTCTGATTACTGTGGCCCTAGACTGGATGAGATTACTAGATCAAGTGAAGTGTTATAGTCTGAGACATGTAAGGTCTTATTACCAAAATGAATGACCTTTTTCATTCATCAGGTGAAAAAAATCCTGCCTTCTTGAGCCTTTTCTGTTTATGTTGGTTTTGCTTTTACATAACAGTGATTGCATAACATGAATTGAATCAAGTTCAATATGGAGAATGCTCAAAATGCCATATCTTTTGTATTTTTCAGCCCGTCCTCCAACCTAAACAACAGAATAGGTCGTTTGTCAAGTTTCTGTCTGCAAAAACAAAATAGCTGACATTCCTTTTCTTCTCAGTGGAAAATGCAATATTTTAAGATAGTCTCTGCATTAAAATGCGTTTTGATAACATTTCTAGCGAGAAATGTGCATTTTATTTTCATAATCTTTGTTCAGTGAATGTATATGATGTTGAGTTTGTAACTTAATGCAACGTTTTCTATTGTTGCTATGGTGGTTGCTATGGTGGTTGCTATGGATGCTGCTATCGCTGAAACCATGTAGCTTGCATGTTGTTTGAATCATTGTCTTTGCGTTGTGTAGTTATCTGAGCTGTTATGTTATGTGTTATTTTATGTAACAGTTTAATGATAAAAACGTAGATTTTAGAGTGCCCCAGGGATGACTTATTTCTTCTTCTTTGGATTTCAAAATAAAAAGCACACCATGTATGGGTCCTAGAATGACTTGGGAGTAACGTAGAGACCTGGTATTTATTTTAAACGAAAGAGGGCCTCAGGGACGGACATGTAAGATTATACATTTTGTGGCTCTAGCCCTACAGGAGGTGACTCACAAAGCATCATTAAATGCTCCATTGAAACGCATTGGAAATAAAAGGTGTCGCTAATAAATGTATTAAAATTAATAGGAAAGAGATAGGAACTTGGCCTTTAGACCTATCAACAGTTGTGCAAGTTCACACTTCACAAGAGCTAGCTCAAAGTTCAGTTCACACAGATTAAAATGAACTAGTTCATGTTCATAGTTCACAATTTTGAATTTTGACAGTCCCAAAAAATGAACTAGTTGACATTCATTCTTCTATTCTATTATTTTTCAGTAGAACCTCCTCCTACCCATCCACCCCCAGCCCCCAATCATTGCCACTGCCCACTTCCCAAACTAATGAATTACTGTATACTACTATAGAATCAAGACTACTTTTAAAAGCCAAGAAGTGAGTATATGTTTTACCACTTAATCAATGTCATATTATACAGAAAGTGAAAAAAGAGGTGCAGTAAAGGTATACTGTAGATGTGCTATTACTCGTTTCAAATTCGTTGTCGATGTGGCTGACGTTCGCACTTGTTTCTTCAGGCCTGGCGTGCACAATTTGCATAAAAGCGTGAGGTTTTTTCCGTTGGAATCTGTACTGATTTGTTTGTAAAAGTCTTTCAAATATTCATATGAACTGGCTTCAGCAGTACTGGTAGCTGTGGTGTTAGAATTTTGGCCATGTTGGTTGCGGTTGCAGTAAATCCTCTGGTGTCGTAAACAGTGCGTGAACTAGCGATGCTCACGTTCACGTTCATTAGTTGCAAAAGGATACGTTCAGTTCACCGTTCACCAGAAATATGAGCACGTTCAATGAACACCGCTCTTTTAGCGCGTTCATGCACAACACTGCCTATCAACCAGGCGGCGCCTTGGGATCACTCAGTGGGGGTCCCAGTTGGGCCCTGGAACAAGGTGGTCAAGTCTCAGGGCAGTAGTACCTTCATATC
Source organism: Trachyrincus murrayi (assembly GCA_900323305.1). NCBI lineage: Eukaryota > Metazoa > Chordata > Actinopteri > Gadiformes > Macrouridae > Trachyrincus > Trachyrincus murrayi. The sequence goes on along the minus strand of OOFB01008800.1, from coordinate 25,426 downwards.
TCCAAAAGGGCCTTTTACACCACATTCTGATCGACTAAGGTAACACTTCTGACATGCTCAGTCACAAAACCGGCCTTTTTTTCTGCAAAAGCTAGCATCTCTAGTCATCTCGAAAGGTCACGAAAAGGGGCGTGACCTGCAATACGGTTAGGGTTAGGGCCTAAAACGGTTTCAAGTTCCCCATTTCCGGTGGGATGGGGATAGAAACTTGAGACTTTAGGTGTGTAAACATTATTAAACAAATTTTTCAAGTTTGGGGTCAAAAGGCGCCTGCACCACACCCCTTACGAGATTTTAAAAAGTTAATGTGCATTCACTCATAACTTTTTTTTCTAATGAGATGGAGGTCTGATTCTCAGATATGCGTGTTGGATCGGTGGGGTGTCTGGGAAGAATTTCAGCTCAAAATCTCGGAAGCAGGCCATGGGCTGAGACGTCACGAGATGGAGCATTTGATGATGCCCAAGTCATTTTAGGCCCCCGTAAATGGTGTTTTTTTAATCTTCTGATTAAAAAAACCTCCCAACGACCATTTGCATCACTTCCTGTAGGGCTACAGCCACGAAATTGATAATCTTACATGTCCTTGAATGTGCCTAGTCTGTAGGAAATCCAAAGAAGAAGAAGAAATAAGTCATCCCTGGGGCACTCTAAAATCTATGTTTTTATTGAAAGAACATCATCAAACATAAAATACATAAAATAACACATAACATTAACAGCTCAGATAACTACACAACGCAAAGACAATGATTCAAACATACAAGCTACCTGGTTTCAGCAATAGCAGCGTCCATAGCAACCACCATAGCAACGATAGAAAACGTTGCATTAACAAACTAAACATCTTCACTGAACGAAGATTAGGAAAATAAAATGCACATTTATTGCTAGAAATGTTATCAAAACGCTTTTTAATGCCAAAACTATCTTAAAATATTGCATTTTCCACTGAGAATTAAAGGAATGTCAGTTTATTTTGTTTTCACAGACAGAAACTTCACAGTCATGTGACGTGGACGCAAGGCCAGCTGATAGGTGGCGCTGGACCAGTGAAACACATATGGGTCATTTTGGGGCGCATGACAAATGACCTATTCTGTCGTTTAGGTTAGAGGTATTTTTGGTATGTTATTGATCAGACATTTGTCCTGGTTGGGTTCTCATAACGTGAGGTTACTGAAGAATAGGTAAATTCATCACAATCCAATAACCAACCAATACAGTCCAATAGTCCCCATCTCAGAGATTATGTCATTGTAGAAGAATTGCAGCCAGGCACCTATTACTGTATATATATATATATAAAAAAAGATATTTTAGGAGGGTGCCCTAGTTCCTATGAAATGGGTCAGATCACATCACCATAGGCTATAATCTGCATCTCATAGTCTAATTATAAAACCCCTCCTCACAAGCTATTTCAATGGCAGAACTGCTTTTCTTCAATGTGCACTGTTGCTAAATGCTCCATCTTTAGCAATTATGAAGCACATTTCTATGTGACTGAAGGCAAACCATTGCAGACTCATGGTAATCATTCCGCTCATAAAAGCTCATCAATGAATGTACAGTAGCATGCATGCAAAACGTAAGTGTAAGGAAACACAACAGCAAAGACGTTTGATGTTTTGGTATGCCTGGCCGAGGCTTCATGGGACAGAGAGACAGTGTTTAGGATTCACTCCCCAGACTGTGAGAGTTAAAGAAACAAATTGCCCAGACGGCACTCGCTCCATTCCACTTTTTTATGAACACGCATATCAACATGTTACGTTCATTGAGGTTTGGTATAATTTTATTATATTTGGTAATTTAGCAGACACAAAAAAAGCCACTTACAGTGAATTGTAGATACATGATGTCATGAGGGAGCCGGTAGAGGATAGGTATCAAGGACACCTACAGGTAGACTGGATTGGGGTTTCAACCGCGTACCTTTCGACTAGGAGTCTAACCACTAGACTACCCTGCCCCCCTCAGACTAGGGATAAAGCCAAATACATTTTTAGTAGCAAACTCAAGGTCAAACTTCGAAGACAAAAAGTGATAACATGAGGTTTTAACGGGCAGGAACAGGAAATCGCAGCGACGGCACGTAATGCTTTGATGGTAACAAACACTTAACTGTGCCACGCAATTTGTGAGGATTCACTAATAAATAAGGATTATCTGGAATAAAATATACTGTGTTTATTTTGATGAATAGGAAAAAAGTCTGAATAGAGACATGACAGTGAAATGCACATTTGCTGCAGCCCACTTCCAGAAGCAGATATTTTCAGACCTAACACATACCCACACAAGCATAAACAGCAGCTGTGACTTACTATTTTGAACAGCCCCTGAAAGGAATAAAAGGAAATAACCGTAATATAATCAGATCAATATTTTCAAACAAACTATTCATCAAGAGATCTTGTTTTTTTGTTTGTGGTTAATTACAATGTTTTCCTGTGGTTCTGTGGTTTCTTTAGATTGTGTGGTTCTTATTTATAGGCTTGAAACTAGAAATATGTAATTAGTAGTTAGTTCTTCCAGAATCCTACTAAGCAACACATTAACACTTCTTACATTTGGATAACTACAACCGGTTCGAAAAACTAGAAAAGCTGATACAAATTAAAAATAATTAGCTGACAATTTGGGAACATAGTTAATCTGATTTGAATTATACTGCTGCAGGAAATAACTGCATGCTTAAGAGAAAACAACACTACAATGAAATATTCATCAAAGAATGGAATTAGTCTTAGTATTTCATGGTTGAAAAATATTATTATAAAATAAAAAATAAAATATTATAAATGTTATTTTCAAAAAGTCTTATCTCGGAGCAGTTTGTGTTTGTTTGCCAGTATGTGTGTGAGTCTGTATATCCATTTGTCCATTATTTAGTTTTGAAGTTTTGATGCTATTTATTTTTTAGGGGGTACGGTTATACAACAGTAAGAGGATCTTCTTCTTCAGCCAACCCCATTTCATTAAAGGGCCCCTATTTTACCGTTTCAAAATTGTTATGTGACTACCCTCTAGTGACATCACAAGTGGCCGTGTCCACCCAGATGTATGCTTGATAGATAAGCCTACCTGTTGGCACAGTCCACTGGGTAGGCTTGGTACTGATCTAGTCATCATACATCTGGGTGGACACTCCTACTTGTGACATCACTAGAGGGTAGTTGCATGGCAATTTTGAAATGGCTTGTAACGGCTAATCACACTCATACCTGGTGGTAAAATAGGGGCCCCTATAATCACACTTACTGGGTCACCGTCTGAAAGGGCTTCACAGCTCCACATTAGACGACAGCCTAACCCCAAACCCTCTAAAAGGGAGAGGAAAAACTCAAAGGGGAAGGGAAGAAACATACAGGTCCTGATTTCTTTTGTATTGCTGGCTGCATCTAGTGTCCTTCATCCAATGGCAAATCGCAAGCATTAGCAGCAACCCTACCACCCCCAGGCATCAGGCGATAGAGGCAGCCCAAACCAGACGATGATGGATGGAAGGGTGGTGGGAACGATGATGACAGGTAAACTCTATTGATTTTGTGGTGAAAGGAAGGAAGAGAAAAAGAAAGGTTGAACAATGATCCAAACTGAAGATGGGAGGGGGAGGTCCTTCAACTGTCCATCAGCGCGGTGCGGCTGCAATGTGTGGGGCAGTATTGTATCGTCTAGGGAGGGGGTGTTAGGCAGACAGGCACACAGGAGGAAAGATCCGCCCGCAGGATTATCCTACAGACGGTGAAGATGTCCAATGTGGAGAACAGTATTTGCACAGGGCATACACCATTAACGATGGATGTATGGAAAGCAGGCATTGCACCATCAATTATGCACACATGCCCCGCTTATACCCTCTGGCAATTAATGTGAGGCTGAGGTTCACAGGATGGTTCTTCTTGTTTCACAGTGATTGCTGTAGAAGAGTGATGCTGAATATCACAGAGAAGACACCAGAGAGAGAGATGCACACACACACACACACACACACACACACTCTCTTGCGGCGAGGCGAGACTAGCTTGTGAAGTTCCCATTAAGATTCAGAGCACTGAGGCAAAGAGGCTGAGAGCAAAAATGATTTATTTTGCAGCGTATTCTTCAGACACACTTCAGAGAAAGGTTAAGATGAGTTCCTGAGGTGGAAGGGGAAAATACCATGTTTTTATTTTTACTTTTGTATTAATGCCATCGGTTGAGATCAGATTGCATCAGATTAGTTGGAAGATATGATAGAGCTAACATAGACTCAAAACTACCGTATAGTGAATATACATATGTTACGGTTGTCCTACCTTTGAGTTTATTCGGGGTAAGAGCTAGATGCTCTTACCCCCTAGAGCAAGATGCTCTTACCCCCTAGAGCAAGATGCCCTCACCCCCTAGAGCAAGATGCCCTCACCCCCTAGAGCAAGATGCCCTCACCCCATAGAGCAAGATGACTAGCCCCTACCTGCTCCTTAATGCCATGTATCTGAACTCACTGCAAGTCATTGTGGATAATGGCATCTCCTAAATAACTAAATAGTAAGAAGGCAGGGCTTCCTAACAGATTTCCATGACTGGTGGCATGTGCATTTGCTTGCATTATTTATTTATTATTATTTATTTTTTACAGATTTAGGCTATTACTAAGCAGACTGGCAATATATAACTCAGTCAATACTTTCAACAAGGCCGCTTGTGCACTATAATTTATGACAGGGGTGCGCTAATATGCCACTACGTATTATTAGGCCTGTTGGTTTATTTGGTCGGTAAAGCTGGTGTTTATGTGAGCTGAAGTGAAAATAAAAAACATGAAAAGGTGCGCTACCGTCCGCTGACACTAATGAATGTGCTAGACTGAAAAATGCAATAAAACACAACAATCGAACACAATTAGCAGCAATACGTTTTGCTTGTAGTTATTTTATGATCATTGGACAGATCTAGCGATTTGTTGCTGGATCTACACAATCTTTCATCCTTCAAAAATCCAGCTTCATGTTTTCTTTTTAAAATGGCCCTGGAGAAAACAGTTTATTTACCAGGTAGGAATATATGTCTTTACAGTTTGGAGACGAAACGTTCTCCATAAGACATGTCTGGGTTTCTCACCTCTTTTAACAAGGCGATCAGAGGAGACAGTCAGACTATGTAGGCGGCAGTGAGACAGAGAGAGGTATGTGTCAGAATAGGTACCTTTTGCAGACACCCTTTGTCTCTCTCTCTCTCTCTCTCTCTCTCTCTCTCTCTCTCTCTCTCTCCCCCCTGGCACAGAGTACAGGCTTATTCAAACCCACTCCCACGCACCTTGAATATGTCCACATACACGCATACAATAAAGCACATGCACACAAACCAGAAGCACACACAGACGCATTAGAAACAGTGTGGTTTCGCAGGTGTATAGAGCCAGGTTTCACTTTGGAGTCAAAATGATGATACAACACTATAACCTGGTCATTTAAGTAAAAGCCTTGCCTTATTCACCCCATGGGATTATTGATAACCTATTTATTTAGTGTCTGGAGTGGAGCTTTCCTATGAAATCTTCCCCCTTAGACTGTGAAAACAAAATAAATGTGGACGCAAAATACACTGAGAGAAACCAGGTCCAGGAAACCATCTGTTGCCAAAAATAGTTCAAAAACAACCATAAAAAACCCTAGTTTCAACATTAGGTCTGCTACATGTTGTGAAATGTTGTGGGTTTCACTTAAGGTTAGGCCTCCTACTAGTCTCACAAATCAGATTGAAGATTAATAATCTAAAGTCTGATAGCAGACGAGCTCAAATCTGGGTGACACAGGGTGTTCCACCACCTTTCGCTTCATATTTGTTTCGACTGGGATCTGTAAGCGCGTAATTAGCTATTAACACAAATACAAACTTGGCCAGCAATAGCAAACAAACACAAAAAAGAAGAAGAGTACACTTGTGTCAACTATGCAACATTCGTTTATGTTGCCGCTCCAGTGTAGAAAAGCCAATCGCAAGATCCCAAGCCCACAATGGAGTCGACCTTTGCACTATGCCTGCTATTATTGATATTTTGGAGACAATGTCAAGAACGAGCCTCTCGCCTGCCTTCCTACTTTATCAGCTATGGCCACGCAGTTCGGAGGATGAGATTGGGATACGCAGATATGCAGAACAGCAGTCCACTTCCGTGTTTGGGTACGGTTGCTTTCACACCTGATGCGAACCGTACCCGAGTATACATGAACCGTACTCCAGACCACCTTCTCAAGTGGACTCTAGCACGGTTCGCTGATCCGTACCCGAGTATGGTACACAGTGTTCACATTACTCAAACGAACTGGACTTTGGGGTCAAGTGTACTGGGATCCGGGCTCGGGTCCCTAGTGTGGAAGCGGCCCCTAAAAGGAGAGCAGAGTCTAACATGCAACGATCATCGGTATGCTCAGCGCGTTTCACCTCACATGAACGCACAGCGTGTGTCCGTGAGGGGAGAACGCGGCCCGCAACGGTGCTTTGTGACAGAGCAATCATTATCAATATTCATATTTGTACGGCATGATGAAAGGAAACATCTAGAATACCAACTCATCCACGCAGACGCAGAGCAAATACTGATGCCAAAAATGCTCTCGCAAACACACACACATGCAATTTCCCTATGTACACACAAACCAGAAACCTGTGCACATGCATATACACAGGCAGTCTAACTGTTCTCCTCGCCAACACACACACACACACACACCAGAATCTCATACACCAGAATCCATGTATATTCCATGAAAAAGAGGGCATTATCGCACCAGTGATACCGTAGGATTATTCAAGGGGAACCAAACCCCCGGACCCCACCTTTAAAAAATTTCCATTCTGGGGCAGGGCTGCCAGCTCCCCTGTAAACGGCCCTTCAATTATGTTTCAATAATCGGAGGACGGGTGTGTCGCATCAACACTTAAACAGCAGGTACCGGGTAACCATATCAGCCAATAAGAAGTCATGCATATAATAGCATGTGTTTGACCTAGAGAGGGAGTCATCTAATGCAAACCAATGTACCAAAGTGGTGTTGGGGCTTTCCTTGTAAGCATATTATGAGCCATGGGGAGAGTGGCTGAAGGCGTATGGGAACGTGTAGGAGATGCATTCCTTCAATCTCTTCTCGTCACTCTCTCTCCATTGTTCCTCAGATTCTCTTCACTTTACTGGCGGTTTTTTTCCCTCCCATTCTCTTCGTCCCGCTAGTGTCCGTTCCTCCGACCACTGACCTCTCTCAACCTCTCATACCCGTCGTGATGTCACACGCCATAGGCAACCGGTGACCTCTGACCCCGTCCCCTTCCCAGGCTCTCTGTGCCCTCAGAGTCCCCCCCCCCACACACCAATGAAGAATGGTGCAACACACTGAAGCACGGAATCACAACAAGTGGAGGGGGGGTGGAGGGGGGGGGGGGGTTGGGATAGGTGGAGCGAGAGCGAGAGAGAGAGCGAGAAAGTCATTATTGATACCCCTCAGAGGAGAACTTTGCTCTTCTCTTTCTAATCCCAAATCCTTCCCTTTTGTCCCGGACCACATCTGCAGTACAATGGCTCCGACCTGAATGCAGGGCTGCCTGACTATCAGTGGATGCCCCGGCATCTTTGACCTGTGAATGTGAACTGGCATGCTAAGCTAATGGGAATTTCACATGTGATTATTCATCCTAAGTCTAAGGCCTGGCACGGTGGGGGGTTTAGCTCATCTGTTGTGGTTGATGATTCCAATGACACAAACACACAACCTGCGGCTCACCGATACCACTGAAGGGGTATGAATGGTGTCAAGCAATACACTTCTACCGAGGTTGAGGTTGTTACCGCACGAAGGTCTTGTTTACACAAGCGTTCTGAATCTCTCCTCAAATCACAATTTGAAAGCGGTTGTGAGATGGCAATGCAAAGAGAGATGTTTTCTCCGACTAAGCAGGCGGGAACGGTCATACGAGAGATGTAGACAACCGTTGCGTGTACGCTACATTCAGTCTAGAGTGACGAGAGATATGTTGTCGTCTACACATGTGCATAGCAATATGCAATTGTATCTGAAACATTGCTGACGATTCCTAGCCCTTACAATTATTATTAAACATGATTCGTGAGAGAATCTAGATATTTCTCTCGTGTAAACGGCGCCATTGACGATGGTGGTGGTGGTTGTGGTGGTAAAAAAAGTAATTTCAAGTGCTTTCCCGACCGAGTTCATTGAGCGGCTTAGCCTGCAGAGAGCTGCATCTGTCCGTATCGATGGCCTCAGTGAAACACATGGAAAGTGTCATCAGAGGCAGTCATGCGAACGCAGCCTCGAGCTATGGCCCACTGGTCGGACTTGTGGGGAGGGACACACAAAGGGAGGGGGAGAGAGAGGGAGCGAGGGAGGGAGGGGGTACAGAGAGAGCGAGAGAGAGGAAAAGAAAGCTAGAGGACTGGAAGGGGAAAGAAAGGGAGTTTGGAGCATGGTATGTTAAGAGAGCTATTTGGGGAAAGACAAAGGCGACTGGGGGGAAGGAGGTCTGTGTAGTGGAGGACAATCTAAAGTCTCTCCCATGAAGATGAACAACTTAGTAGTGACTGGTGTTTGTTTTGCTAGCAATGCCTCCAGTGGACGGCAGGGGGTCTGTATCCTGGAGGAAACGCTAATTGGTGGACAGCTTTGCTCCACTGATCACATAAACCCTGGTTCCCGGATCCGGCTAATGAGCTGGGGTTCTGTACAAGAGACTACGAGAGAAGAAGACAGGAAACTGAAACTTTGTGATTACAGTCGGGGGACTAGATGGACAAAATATCTGTTCAGTTCGTGCTGCGTGGGTGTTTTTTTGTGTTTAACGTTGTTGTTGTATTTGATGGCTATATGGTTTGTGGCCTATGGAAAGCAGTTATGAGAAGTGAATCCTCATCAATTGTAAATAGATAACTTTAGTTGTACGGCATTCTGTACATTTGTAGTCTGTAAAAAAGCTTCACCACTGCCTTCCTTTGGGAAGGCTATGCAGAGAATCAAACCATCTTATATTGGTCAAAGAAAATAACCATCAGCATAATGTTAATTTATTAAACAGCATCCTTTTATTCCATTCACACCCCCTGGAAACAGAACTGGAGAGAGATACTTTATTCCTATTCTTGATTCACAGATTCAATATGAATGTGTAACTATAAACATCACTTATGGATGCTGTCAAACGCTGGATCCCATTAGATCTCAATGACCCAGGCCCTGTTGTTGATGGAGTGTGTGTGTGTGTGTGTGTGTGTGTGTGTGGAGGAAGTGGAGG
>OOFB01008796.1:14151-25870 GCA_900323305.1 Trachyrincus murrayi | reverse complement strand
TGTATGTGCTAGCGTTCTGGCTTGTTGCTATGGGTGGATGTGTGCGTGGGCGTGTGTATTCTCTCTCTCTCTCTCTCACACACACACTGTGTCTCTCGCTCTGTCTCTCTCACTTACCCTCTTATCTTTTTCACCCTTTGTTGCTTTCACTCACGCTACTCTCATTCTCTCATTCTCTCATCTCTCATTACTCTCATTCTCATCCGCTCACTCTCTCTACTGTCCCTGATATAAACCGTCATCTTTTTTTCATCGTCCCTTTCTCTTTCCCCCGTCTCTGGCTCTGTCTCTCTTCAGCCCTATCGCTCTCTCCCACTCCCTTGATATTTCTCCACCCCCCCTTCACTCTCCTCCTCTCGTCTCTCTCATTCCTCCTCTCGTCTCTCTCATTCCTCCCGTCTTCTTCCTGACATGTCCGTCCGTGTTTTCTTCCTCCACATTCCATCTTGTTAATTTGTTCGTTCTTCTCCCCCGCTCTGAGACTCTGGTGGCTTCTCCCTGGGTTGGTGGTGGTGGTGGTGGTGGTGTCGGTGGTGGTGGTGCACCTGTTTTGAACGTTATGACTTGATTGAATGGACGTTATCAGTGGTTATCAGCCCCGTAGCTATGGGTCAGTAGGTGCCTACTCTACCTACCAGTAGGGTCAGAGGGCCGGTATTATATGGTTGATCACTGATGCCAATACGAGTCCAGATCCGGTACGTGAGAGCGATCCACGTCCGTGCGAAGCACATACTGGAGAGCGCAACTTTGTCCCCCACATCCACGTCTCGCTCCACGGGAGACAAGTGAACGTGTGCGAGATGAAAAATGACCAATTATTTGGTGGATAAGCAGAACTATACAGAATATTTTGTTTGGTCATTTAGATTGTTGTCATTTAGATTTACATTACTATCTTGTTTATGAAGGACTTTATTCATTTTATTGCAAGCATATTAGCTACCTTTTACCGTGGCTAACTGGTAGGTAGAGTAGGCACCTACTGACCCATCGCTATGGAGCCGGGGGCTGATAACGTCCATTCAGTCGAGCGATAACGTTCGACGCGGGTGGGGGGTGGGGGTGCAGGTGTTGTGTGTGTGTGTGTGTGTGTGTGTGTGTGTGTGTTTGTGTGTGCGCATCAGGGGCAAGTGTGTATGTATTAATATATATACTTAAAGGAGCGAGAGAGGAGGATTTGGACAGTATGTGTATGTGCCAGCATGTGTGTTTGGACGTGTGTCTGCTTGTGTTGCGATTTTTTGTTCATTCAAGCGCCACTAATGTGTGTGTGTTGGTACGTGCGCTCACATACCCAAGCCTGGCACAAACATTCCAGAATGATTCTCATTCCTGTTGTGTGTGTGTCTCTCTCTCTCTCTCTCTCTCTCTCTCTCTCACTCTCTCTGTCTGTCTCTCTCTCTCTCTTCAGTGGACACACCACCCTGACAGTGACTGGCACCAATCTGGATGTCGTCCAGGAACCGCGAGTCAGAGTCAAATATGGCGGCCATGAATCCGTCAACGTAAGAGCAAACTGTTCATTTATTCTAGCCTATCCTTCCACTGGCTTTGAGTAACCCAACTCTTGCGTCAAACCAGCACCAAACAGAGGTTACCGCAGTCGCTGCTTTTTCATTGGCCCAAATTAGTGCCAGGTGATGTCGCTTGCCTTAATTTAGTCGAGTAAGTGACATCATCTGGCACCAATTCCAGCCAATTAGAGAAAGCCCTGGCCATGACCTGTGCCTAACTAGAGACAATGGTGTCCCTGGGGGTTGGTTTTGAGTCAGTGTGCTCAGGTTGGTATTTAACTTGATATATGTATATATTACTAATAACTGAAGCATGAGGACACCCCAACAGTATAGTGCAGTGTTGGTATTATTATCTCTGGTGATACTTTCATATATATTTTTCCTTATAACGCTGACTCAGTTTAAAGTGCAGACTAAAGTAGTAGTAGTGTGTCATTGCCAAAGTGTCACTGTTTTACTAGTAGACAGTAGATGGTGGTCCATGCATCAGTACACACTAGTGATGCACGGTTAAGGTATTTTCTCACCAGAATCCGCATATTGCTGTAACTGCCCCCGACCGCTACTCAAACCGCCGTTTGTAAATGGAAGAAATTTTCAGCCGTGTCCGCTTCCCAACCCGCTATGATAAAATGGTGCTGCTGAAAACTACAATTGCTTTGTTATTAATAATTTCATTTCATATGAAGGATATTTGCGGACAACCATAATTTCAAGCTGTTATTTAATCAGAGAATTTGCCTAACTTGTTGCCAACCTTTTCAGCACGTGAGTGCAGCCTGTTATCGGTAATGCATTTTGATTAATGAAGCAAACAACAAAATGTATAGTCAATGTTTGACTTTATAGCATAAGAGGCATTTGCATGTGAATATACATAACGAATACAATAGGCGTATACCTAGGCTATAATAAAACACATATCTTATTCTTAAATAAATGAGAATACAATGTGCATGTAATGTAAATAAAATAGTCGGACAGGACAGGCTATAATGACATTAAAGGATATGCAATACCGAACTTGAATGAAATAATCAGGATGGCGTTCAAGAAATAGCTGACAGCAAGAAATGAAGAAGCTGATGTTAACTAACCCGCCCGCAAATCACCCGCATATTATAAATACAGAAGGCTGATCCACAACCGCCCACAACCGCGGTTATAGTCGGGTCACGCGGGCCAATGACTCAATCTGCACATCTCTGGTACACACACAGTTCGTCATCAGTGCTAAAATTGGCTGAGGTACATCTGAGCAATGACCCGCCTTGTGTCAGCCTCAAGGATACACTGCTGCCAACAGTTTGAACAGTTTGAACAGATTTCACGATACAAACTCATAGGCGATGGATCTCATATATCAGTATGGCTGTAAAAGTGGAATCAAAACCAATAAAGAGGTCCAATCCAAGGTTGAAATACACAGATTACAACCAAAAATCATCCACTTTTCACAGTGTACAAAATACTATAAAAAAAAAGGCAATATTCTCTCCACGGGAGGTTTGAATCTAGGGCCTCTTTCAGATGTGATCTTCTTCATGTACTTGCTATTGATATCATGTTCAATACTCTGTACGCATGCATTGATATTGTATCCTGTGTGATCCTGTGCATACTAATTGAGGGCTTGATTTACATTTGTCGATTAATACTGTAATAAGTACTATGCCTTCTGAAAGAAATAGAAAATTGATTTATTTTTCATTAGTAACTTATTCATTCTTAAGGCTAGAGGCAGCTCCTATGTTTAAAATAAATACACTCAGCCTCAGCCTCCAAATTCAGTTCAACTTCGTGTTCATTCCAGTCATCCTTCATGCGATCATATCAATAAAGCTTTTGTGATTTTGTACAAGGTGTGCAAGGTGCTGAACACCACCACCATCAGCTGCTTTGCACCGTCCCTGAAGGCGGAGTACAGCCAGGGCCAGGAGACGATAAAACACGTGGATGAGTTTGGCTTCGTGTTCAACAACGTGCAGGCCCTGCTCACCTACAACAACACCAGCTTCATCTACTACCCCAACCCCCACCTGGAGCCCCTCAGCCTATCAGGGGTGCTGGAGCAGAAGCCAGGGACCCCCATCATACTTAAGGTGAGTCCAGGACGGGGGATGGGGGAGAGGTGATGTCTCCTCAGGGGAGGCCCCGGAATGCCTGAATAACCATAGACTTTTTTTTTTACTGAAATAACTGAAAGATAATTCAGTATGACAATGACTATAAGTTTATATAATTCGATGGTATAGTATAGTATAACATTTTAATGGAAAATAATTCATCGATATGTAAAAGAAAAGGTATATGAGAATATCACCCACTAGCTATAACCTACATAAATAACCATCATCAAACCCGTTTTTATTCTTGATTAATTTATGTATTATTTACATGGAAATATAGTGAAAAATGTAATACACTAAGTCTTCATTATTTTCTAAACTAAACAGTAGGCATGCTAAACGGCAGAGTTCACTAGCTGGCTAGCTTAGCTACCAACCGACAGCAAAAGAAAACTGGAAAATCGGTTATCCCCATATCATTTTGATTAGAAGGGAGAGTGTTTCCTGTCTATATTTACTGAGAGATTGCCAGATTTACCTTGGGAAAAGTATCGCTGGCCCATCGGTAAAATTACATTTGCCATTAAATCCATAGATTTTCCACTTTTTATACATAATGATGAAATACACTGATCCGCTCTGCTGCAGTGACCTGACGCTCCCCCAGGGTCAGTACATTTATCTTGTGATATCAATCTCTGGCAGAAAGTAGAGCTAAAAAAAGCAGCAGTTGGATTATTAGAAGATGCCGCCAGCTGGTTACTCACTGCAGATCTCTGCCCAAAGAGTATATTTAGACTACTGCAGTGGTGTTTCATAGAAAACCACTGCAGTAGATATGTTGTAGATATTTGCCTCTGTTCACTGCATGTGCTACTCTATTAATATATATTTTTTATTCAATTAAAAAAAAATCTAAATATCAGTATGTTTATGTTAAGTTTTATGTGTCTTGAGAATACATTTATTTAGAGATAAAATTAGAGGTAAATTAAGAACACCAATAGGAAAAAAAAGAGCAGAGACACTGTATGTTCATGTGTACTGTATGTAGACTAAAGCTGCTTTCACTTAACCTGACGCGCCAGATGGTTTGTCACACTGAACCATCTGGGAAGTCGTCCTTGGAAACTGTTTGAAAAAGGGCAGGCACTTTCAAAAATACTTGGCAGGTGATTGGATGAACCATCTGTCTATCACCGTCTATCGCGGGCTAACTTCAAGCAATCAGATCAGTGAACCATATCACGTAGCAGAGCGAAAACATATTTTCCATCGAGAAAAGCATTCAGTGGCGTTCTTTGTTCTTCTTTCAATGAAGAAATACCCTCCAGGTCAGATAAAACATGCTATAGCAGCATCTACGCTAACCTCTTTAGGAGCCGCCATTGTTGTTTTTCGAGGGAACAGTCGCTTCTCGCTGTCACACCTAAACCACGCCCCTAGCTGTCAGTAGTTCCTCATAAGACGCTGATTGGTCCGAACCAATGTGGTTCGGCCACAAGCAGATAACTTGAAGTCTGGCAAGATGGATTCTTGCATGAATGTGATCTCGCGAATCTAGCTGCCTCGCAAGATAAGGTTTCACTAGCTCTTCCGGAAAAAAAAGGTTTTAGGTTGGAATAAATGGGGTATTTCTTACTAACTGAATTTCTACAGCGTGGCTTTAACAAATGCGCTTGCTATCCTCCTGAAATCAGTGATACGCAGAATAAATTTTTTTTAATTTACATATCTGTGTTAAATAACTAACTCATGTTAATGATTGTGTTTCAGGGGCGTAACCTGGTGCCGTCTGCCTCTGGTGGCGCCAGGCTGAACTACACCGTGTACATCGGAGACACCCCATGTTCCCTCACCGTCTCTGATACACAGCTGCTCTGTGAACCCCCAAACCTCACCGGACAACACAAAGTCCTGGTCAGTCTCTTATCATCTGTCTGTCTGCCTGTCTGTCTGTCTGTCGGTCTTATTTGCCTGTCTGTCTGTTTGTCCCATCTGTCTGCCTGTCTGTCTGTCCATCTGTCTGTATGGTCCCAATTACATTAGTACATTATTAATTACTGCTTTCTAAAATGACTGGCATACATGCTTGGGGTTAGAGAGGAATAATATCCAAAATAACAAGTAAGTAGGGTTAGGGTTAGGTTGCAAGTATTTAAACATCAGTCTCAAAATGTTCTGAACATTAGAGATGCTAGTCTGTGTTTTTATTATTTTGGTAAATAGTTTTCCCCGCTGTGCCTGTTTTTAAAAGGTCAGTTATCGGCAGTGTGTCAACTCTGAGTTGCGGTTCCAAGCTAAATAATGAATGTCAAATAAAGTTCACCTATTTTTTCCTGTGGGTAGACCTACATTTATAATCAACTCTGAAGTTTTGAGAGAGAAGAACCAGACATGTCATGGCATTCAAATAGAAAATAAATACAAACTAAATAACTAAACCTTGCAAATTAATAACAGTAACTTATCTACATAAATATATTCTGAATATACTGTGTCTGCTATGACTTTCCCTGTAGATCTGTCAGTATAACTGTATTGTAAATAGTGTCTGCTTTCTTCTGTTTGCCGCTAGACCTATCAATATAACCGTATTGTAAACAGTGTCTGCTAGCTGCTATGTGTTTCCTTGTAGACTAGTATAGCTCAGGGGTAACCAACAGTTCGGTCGTGATCGACTGGTCGATCTTCAAAGCCTTCACCGTTGACCCCTAGCATTTTCGCATTTTCCAAAAAATTTAAATTTTAAATAAGTGTTTTCATGTTATGGTCGGTTGGTTGTTTTAACAAGCTTTTTAGACCTACAAACCTCACAGATAAAACTGCTTTTCATCCCGGAAAATTCTGCACCCATTTGAACACTCTGAATTTGACCGTCGACAAGACAACGGGGCAAGTAGTTGGTTTTGTATCAAACACTTTGAACAGCTGCATTACCATTGAACAGCTGTCAGTTAAAATGCAGGAGGTGTTTAAATTATCTTCGGGCGTTGACGTGGAGCTTATTGAAATTCAAAGCACATTGATTTGAAGGCCAGAGCGAGAGAGACCAGGACTCTTGGTCACTCGTGGGCAGAGAGAAGTATCCACTGATTGTGTCGTGCACGCTTAAGATGAAGGCCTACTTTGGCTCCACTTACTTATGTGAAGTGGCCTTTTCACAAATGAGAATAATACAATCAAGATGTAGAACTTGTATGACTGACACACATCTTACTGAATGCTTCAGACTGGCAATCGTCACAGCAGTCTCATTGAAGGCGGGCTGACTGAATTGAGCACCTTGAGCATTGAAAAGATATTGTGCACTCAATATGGATTTTGCGCATTGAATAAATATGACAATGAACAGTCTTACTCCTAAGTGTTTTTTTGGAAGCTATCGGAGTGGCTTACATTTTGGAATAAAAAGTGATGTTGGGCTCGAAAAGGTTGGTTACCACTGGTATAGCTGTATTGTAAACTGTGTCTGCTCTGTGTTTCCCAGGTCCAGGTAGGCGGGCTCCACATCTCCCCGGGCGTGGTCCACATCCGGTCCGACAGCCTGCTGACGGTGCCTGCCATCCTGAGCATCGCGGGGGGCGGAGGACTCCTGTTGGTCATCGTCTTCCTGGTGCTGCTGGCCTACCGACGCAAGTCGCACGAGAATGACCTCACTCTCAAGCGCCTGCAGATGCAAATGGACAACCTGGAGTCCCGTGTGGCACTGGAGTGCAAGGAGGGTGAGTTGGCTGGATTATGGATTATGGATTATGGATTATGGATTGTGGATTGTGGATTGTGGATTGTAGATTGTAGATTGTGGATTGTTTTAGATTAGATTAGAGTAGTTTATAGATTAGATCTAATTGATAAGATTGTCGATAGGATTGTCGATTAGATTGTCAATTACATTATAGATTAGACTGGATTATATTAGATATTAAATTAGGATTGATTAGATTATATATGAATTTCGATTAGATTAGATTTAATTATGAATTAGGTTAGATTTTATTATGAATTAATTCATGTTAAATGTTTAAACTCTTCTACATGTTTTTCATCTTCTTTAGTTTTTCTGTCCCAATTTTAACTCTCTTTTATTCTAAATGATATCCATGCTGCTATTTTAGAATGTTTTTATTATGTGTTTTTATTCTTGCTGTAAAGTGTCTGAGAATTTTGATTAGATTTTGGGATTAGATTGTATTATGAGTTAGATTAGATTTAAATAGATTATGGATTAGGGAGTCAACCTGTTGATTTGTCCTTTTAAATTACTTCTAGGTTTACTCTATAAATTTAGCGCTCCACGTCATGCCTATTATTTCCCCATTCATCCAATCTCCAATCTCCAATCTCCATTGGTCGAGGCGGTGAAACCGATTTTTTGCAAAAGTCTTCAAAATATTACTTTTAAGACGTGTTTCACTGCAAAAGACACCAGAGATTAGGTGTTGAGGTGTTGAGGTTAGGATTAGAATGTGTTTTCACTG
The DNA here is from genome assembly GCA_900323305.1 of Trachyrincus murrayi. NCBI lineage: Eukaryota > Metazoa > Chordata > Actinopteri > Gadiformes > Macrouridae > Trachyrincus > Trachyrincus murrayi. The sequence goes on along the minus strand of OOFB01008796.1, from coordinate 17,800 downwards.
AATAAATACATGGTTTAAATAAGCCTTCGGTGTATTCAGTGAATACCAAATAAGTATTAATTAAACATTAAAAACACAAATTCTAAGCATATTTTCACAGGAAGAGCATAGATAATTTTTTTTTTTTAAATATTGAAATAAAGCAAATTTCTGTCCTGAATAATGATCCTTAGCAAGTTCATTTCTAGGTCAACCTCATATAGAAAAAGGCCATATGTTCAGATAATATTACTGCACTATTAAAATTTTGTAAAGAGTCATAAACAGAAACAGGGTCAGGGTGTAAGTAGAGTGTGTTAAACTCATTAATTAGCTATTTTAATACGATCCAGATACATGCCAACACTGTAGCAGTCAAAGTCACTGTAGCAGTCGTACATGTTCAGGGCTCCTCCAACTTCAGGACACAGGCAGATGATGATGAGTTTGAGGATGGTTTAAGCAGGCAGAGCAGGTGGTACGTGCTGACATGCTAGCGCTCCTCCTGAGTGTGTGTGCTGGTGGCTGGTTTAACCTGTGGGCCTTGATTGGCCAATGCCCCACAGGTGTGCAGCCTCACCCAGCCCTGTCTAATCAGCCTGACTCGGTTGACAACAACCAACGCATACAACCAGTGAGCTACAAAGTAGAAATTTAAGTGCAGCACAAACTGTATTGTTAGCAGGATAGATGTAGGAATCTAGTGTTCAAGTATCATTAGCCAATGCCATTCAAACGTGTGTGTGTGTGTGTATATACGGTATATAATACCATGAGTACATCAATTCTTATCATGGGTGGGAATCGGACCTCTAACCCTAGCATCGTTAATGTCATGCTCGGCTACAACTACTAGACAGGACCGCTCTTTATTTTCATTGACCTCATGTGTTGCTCCCGTGGTGCTGATGTTGTCGGTTAACTCGCCTCTTGGTCGTCATGGCGACGCAGCCTTTGCAGAGCTGCAGACGGACATCAACGAGCTGACCAGCGATCTGGACCGAGCCGGCATCCCCTTCCTGGACTACCGCATGTACACCATGAGGGTGCTGTTCCCCGGGATAGATGACCACCCTGTCCTCAGGGAGCTGGAGGTGAGATGTACTACATATAGAAATATAGAAACGCTACATGATACGTTTCCCCCATGCACATCCACATCATGAACGCATACTGACTCCAACTCTAACCCCCCCCCCCCCCCCAGGTGCCGGGCAGCGGGCAGGCCGGTGTGGAGAAGGCCCTGAAGCAGCTGGCCCAGCTGGTCAACAACAAGGTGTTCCTCCTGGCCTTCATCCGCACGCTGGAGCTGCAGCGCTCCTTCTCCATGCGCGACCGCGGCTACCTGGCCTCGCTGGTCATGACAGCGCTGCAGGGGCGGCTGGAGTACGCCACCGACATCCTCAAGCACCTCCTCTCCGACCTCATCGAACGCAACCTGGAGAGCAAGAACCACCCCAAGCTGTTGCTGCGCAGGTGAGGAGGAAGCGACGTCGGAACCTTTCGGTCCCGTGACCCCGCTTTATTTGTGGCTACTTTTAATCAATCTCCCATATGCATATCAGGCGACCTCAAGTGGGGTCCCGACCCCAGGGTTGGGAAACACTGCATTATGTGATCCAGACTCTAGGGTTGATGGGTACCGGGCTGGGGTTTGGTCCCCTGTGTTCTCAGCCTAACCTGTAGGCAGCCTTGAACAAGATGCCTGAACCCCTACCCGCTCATTAACGACATGCATCTGACTGTAACTTGGATAAAGGGCCTTACATATAAACATATGAACCTAATTTGACTCCTGAGGTGTGAATTGTTGCATTACAGTTACAGTTACATCTACCGGCGTTGAATTGCTCATGACATTTGCACCTCAGCTGTGGTCATTTCCACTTTATTACCTCATTGCCGGTTTTTACCCTCCACCGCTACAGGAAGCAGGAGTGGAGGGGGGGCGGGGGGGGGTCACATGTCTAGTCGCCGGGTGATCGGTGGGGCGCTAATCCATCTAGCATAGATACCTCCTTCCGCTGAGCATTGGTCATTCCGGCCCAGTTAGCTCGCCGTTAGCGTTAGCGCCTGCTGAATGGCTAAGTAGGTCGGCGGGTAATAAAAAGGAATCCAGGCCCCAGTTCGGTGCGGTAGGCACGTCGCTAGCTTTATGTTTTCCCTCCCCGTTTGTTCAACGGGTCTGAAACGTGCGGTTAAAGAGTCGACTGACGAGACAGGCGAGAGGCAGGAACAGCGGAGGTAATGGATGGATAGACAGGGAGAAGGAGAGAGGGAGGGAGGGAGGGAGAGAGGGGGGGAGGGACGTGGAGGAGAAACAGAAGCTAATGTTTGTAGGCGGACGGAAGGGTGGAGTGCAGCCGCAGTCAAATCGCCGTCCGCCGGCCTTATCGTCTGCACGGCTCTCATGAAACATTCAGCTGGCTCTCTCCACCTCCGCACTCCTCTCTTCTCCTCTTCTCTCTCCTCTCCTCTATTCACCTCTATTCTCCTCTATTCTCCTCTATTCTCCTCTATTCTCCTCTATTCACCTCTATTCTCCTCTCTTCCTTTCTCTCCTCTCTTCCTTCCTCTCCTCCCTTCCCCTCCCTCTATCTATTCTCGTCTCGCTCCTCTCTTTCCTTCTCCCCTCGCTCTCTTCACCTCCTATACCCTTCTTCTCTCCCTCCACCTCAGCACTGGCTGGTTTTTACTCCTCACCAAGACTGGCCTGTTGAATGTTTCATGAGTTTTTTAAGAGGGGGTTCTCTCTCTCTTTCTGTGTGTGTGTGTGTGTGTATCTCTCTCTCGGTCTCTCTCTCTGTCGTTCTTAAATCTGAGGCCCTGTCATTAAATGTGAGAAGGAGTTAACACAGGAGCGGGTGGAAGCTGTACTTGTTAGCCCTTCTCCCCAATATAATGAGATGGAGGAGCAGATGCAGGTTCAATCCGGATGTTGTATGCCATGATTTAGAGAAAGAGAGACAGAGAGAGACACAATGCTAAAGAGAGAGAGAGAGAGGCATACATAGAGAGAGTGACAGAGAGACACAAAGCTTGAGAGAGAGAGAGAGAGAGATATAGGACATAGAAGTGTACCTTTAACTTTTTGCCCTGTTTTACATATTTCTTATTTAATTTTCAAGTTCAAATGGGAAACCTTTCTAGCCTGGTTTTGTTCTGGTGAACAAAGTGCACATCTTAGCATGGGCTTGAGTCTGCACAATGGTGTCATGACCCACATCTGCACCATCCCCTGCTCCGACGACACGTGTGTGTGTGTGTGTGTGTGTGTGTGTGTGTGTGTGTGTGTGTGTGTGTGTTAGTGATATAAGTTAAGGTTTTTTCTCACCAGAATCCGCATATTGCCGACTTGAACCGCCGTTTGTAAACGAAAGAAAATGACACCCACGTCAGCTTCCCAACCTGCTATTATAAAATGGTGCTGCCGAAAACAAAATTGCTTTGCTATTAATAATTTTGTTTCATATGAAGGAGATTTGTGGACAACGATAATTTCAAGCTGTTATTTAATCTGAGAATTTGCCTAACCTGTTGCCAACCTTTTCAGCACGTGAGTGCAGCCTGTTATCGGTAATGCATTTTGATTAATGAAGCAAACAACAAAATGTATAGTCAATGTTTGACTTTATAGCATAATAGGCTTTCTTTATTTAGGCAAAACATT
>OOFB01008795.1:44425-54648 GCA_900323305.1 Trachyrincus murrayi | reverse complement strand
TAAAAATCTCTTCCTATCTTTCCCTAACTATCTCTTCCTCACCCATCCATGGGATTATTTTTTATCTTGATGGGTTCATGTTTTAAAATACCATAGACCCATGATGTCTCACACACACACACACACACACACACACACACACACACGCACATACACACTCTCTCTCTCTCACTCACACATACACACACACACACACACACACACTCTCTCTCTCTCTCTCTTTCTCTTTCTCTCACTCACACCTACACAAATGCATGCACACACACGCACACACAGCCACACACACACACACACAGCCACACACACGCACACACACAGAGGAACAAACGACCACCACGAACAAAACAAAAAAACAGCATTTAACAGCACATCGTGCTCGAGTCCTATTTAAAGGCCGGGGGTGGAGGGCGCCGCCCACAAAGTCCACTTACCGTCCGGGTCAGTACACCTGAAAGGCTTTTCCATCGCAGTCAAATTCTAATTCACGGCGCGTTATCTAGACCAGCGGCCACATAAAGCCAATTACCGTTCCATTGTTTGGTCTGAAATGAACCCCTGATCATTTCACCGCTCTCCATTAAACTCTTCTTATCCTTCCCTATTACCGGGCCGTTACCATAGCGACGGGGTGGGGAGGGAGGGAGGGAGGGAGGGGAGGGAGGGGCGGTGGTCACGGTTAGGCCTCGAGATACTTTTCTTTTCTGAGAGGGTAAAACAAAACAAAAAAAGAAAGAAAGAAAGAAGAAAAGAAATATAAACTTCACTGACAATTAGTTCCGTGTTTTTGTTTTCTCAAACTTTAGTTTTGTCCCGGGTTCGGGGCGGACAAAAGCCTTGAACGGCCCCGGACGAGGAGTGTCTGAAAGTGTTTTCTTTGCACGTGGTCCTGAAACACTCCCATTCAGGTCCTGTTCACCGCAACGCTCCTCTTCCGCTGCTCCCAATGCCCCGCGTTGTTGACACAGACCGAACAAAACCTGCCAAATGCGCGAGGAGATTAACGTTATGAAACGCAGTTTATTCTCAGTCAGTATGAAGTGACGTGGATGTATGGCCGCGTGTGGAATGCATACAGCAGAGTCCGCTGGGGGTGATCGGGAGGTTACTGACAGAGTTCTGCGGCCTCTTGATATAACACAACGTTCTCAGGGTTTCCATTGAGAAAAGCTCCCGACTCGTGTATTTATATATCAAGGGAAGGCATGTCCGTCCGCTGAGATATCTAATCCCACGACGACCAGGACAGATCAGAAAGAAAATGAGATGAAATAAAGAATGTCTCGGATGGCTGGATTAGACATTTACTATTATTTAAACAATGATACATTCGTACGTTCCTTTGTAAGAGCAGTCGCAGTGAGGGGCGATCCCTGTGAGCAGCTAGCTTCTGGTCCGGGTGCTGGGTCAAGAGTTCACTTAACTACACCCCCCCTCCTCCTCTCCCAAAAAAGAAAGGAAACAAGTGACAGAGAAATCAGCAGTGGTTTTGAGATACTTTTAAGGTTAATATGGGCGTTCTTTGAAGAGAAACCCACCAGAACGTTGTTGTTAAGACATTTAGCAGCCCGTGTGGCGTGTGTTTTTAAGCTTCAGCCGAGTCATTGTAGTTGCAGGCTGGGTGTTATAGGGCCGTGCTGCTGACATTCTGTTGTCCTCGCTCAATTGTTATGGTATGTGTTTATACTGCTCTGACCCCGGCAACAGACACCAGACAGTGATGCACACGCGCATGCTTGCATGTATGCATGCCATTCAGCACCCACCCACACACACACACACACACACACACACAATCACACAATTTATACACACACACAGTGACACACACACACACACACACACACACACACACACACACACATGCTTGCATGTATGCATGCCATTCAGCACCCACCCACACACACACACACACACACACACACAATCACACAATTTATACACACACACAGTGACACACACACACACACACACACACACACAGTGACACACACACTCACTGTATTCACTCCAGCTGGGCAGAGGAATGCCAGTGACTGACGGTCCTTGAGCTTGTCGACGGACAGATGACTGTGTGGAGACATTGCTCCCACCCACACACACACGCGCGCACACACACACACACACACACACACACACCTCTTCCTGACCTTTATTTACCCACAAACCCAAAAGGGAAAGACAATAGAGTGCCTCTCAGTGGCCACTGATGCTTCCCAAACCCCGTCCACTGGCAGACCCACAAGAACACCTTTGATAGGAGTCCTGAACAGAGACCACCGTCCCTCTTCTATCCACGTGGGCTGATTTCATTACCTGGTCACGACTCTGCCCGGAAAGCCATACGAATACGAGTGTTTCTTTGACCTAATAAACAAGAGTCCTTTATATTCACAGGAGTCACATTTTTGTTCTCAATACCTGAGTCAGAAATAGCTAATCAGCCTGTTTTGGTGTTTTTTTGGTAATTTATATATAAATTGACTGAGTTATACACACTGGGCCATAGAAGGCACATTAAACTACGTGGGTTTTGGTGTTGTGGGCACAGCCGGTGTGTTGCTGGAACGAAGGGTGCTGTGTTGGCAGCGTCCCCGTGGCTCACAGGCTGCGGTCAGCGGGTGCCGTGCAGCCCTGGCTAGAGCGGACAGCGTTGGCCACTGCTGCTGCAATGTGTCATGTGAACGTGTGAAGTGTGTGAGCCATGCTTTTACCTCGGCTATTTCTGTTCATGGAGAATCATGAGAACCACTTGAGCCAGCACGAGGTATAGGTCTGGGATGGGCTTTATATGTCTCCCCGTTAACCCTGCCAAGTCGATTCCCTCCAATAAGTATCTGGCTGCATGTGTGTGTGTGTGTGTGTGTGTGTGTGTGTGTGTGTGTGTGTATACACACCCCGATCCCGCTGAATTTGCTCCAGAGCTTTCTTTGAGACTTGATGTATGGCCAGTGGAGGTCTCTGGCTCCCTAACTCGCGACGAGTGTTTGAGTGTGTTAAAGCCACGAAAAGAACCGATGAAAAGCCATTTACAATGGCTTTTGTGAGAACGAGGAATGTCCAAACAAACACATTCCCAGGGTCGGAGCGCTTAAAGCCTCATGGCTCCACCCTAGAACTCATTACCAAGCGGGCTCCTTTGATTTATCATTACCAGTGTGCTATAGGTTATGCTAAATAGGTCTTTTATAACAACCCGCGTATTCAATTACATGTAGCTTTGGTTTAGTGCAGGAACAATTAGCCTCTGGGTTTATGGATTAGTCCGTGCAGTTCTGGACTGTGTCGGTTATTATTCTCTAGAATATAATATATGTGCTGGGAGAAGAAAGAGGCTGCAGCCATCCGATAGAGCTTGGAGAAGATTATTTAATTAGCTTATAAATATTTCTTTCTTTATTTCAGTATACAAAAAGACAGTATGTACATCCACACAAGAGTGGTTTACAAAATGGCATTGCACGCGACCCCAGAGCAGAGTTTCGCGTGCTCAGAAAAAAAAATAGACAATTTTGTGTGTTTCTGGCAATATATAAAATAATGCCGTATCTCACTATATATTTTAACTTTTCTTCTTCCTCATCTCCCAGGATCCACAGAGGTGCAGACAAAATAAGAAAAAATAAAATACCACCGTGGTCGAACTTAAAAAGTATTGGTAAGAGTCCCAGACGTCAACCAAGAAGAAAATCATCCATATTCTTAAAAGAAAGTACCAGGAGTTCCCTTTGCCTGCTCCTTTTAACTCTCGGTCATCCATTGTCCCAGGGAGAGAAAAAAAGAGGAGAAAGTACCACCTCGTACCAGGGAAATGTACCGCTCGAGTTCCACTGGTCCATCAGAACCCTTTTTTGAATTCCGCAGAACTTTGGCATTCTGCACACACCAGTCTCTGCCTGGCAATCAGACAGCACCTGGGAGGATATTCCCTCAACTCTGGACTCCAGAGTTATTTCTTTTAATAACGATATATAATAATAAAAATAGACTTTCGGAATCCTGGCAGAGAAAAAAAAACCAAAACCAAAACACCAGAAGGACGGTGGTTTTTGACATGAATGAACCCCCCCCCCCACCCCCCCACCCCTGAAAAATCGGCGGTCCAGAGATGCAGTAAAAATGTAAAAAGAAAAAAAATATTAATGACATGCTAAAGCCTAAGGCAAAATGAAGCCTGGTCTGTGTGGTAGTGCTTTGGTTATCTGTAGCCCTCTAGACGCTACCCCGGTTGGATGGGTTGGAGGCCGAGGAGTTAGAGGTGGTTTTTGAGGCTGGGCTAGGGCTTTGTAGCTGGGGGTTGGGATCTGGGGGTATGGAGGTGCAAGTATGGAGGTGGGGGTCTGGAGGTGGGGGTCTGGAGTGGGAGTCGGGAGCTAGGCTAGGGCTTTGGAACTTGGGGTTTTTTAGCTCGGCACACGGGGGCCGGTCGACAGAGAGACGGCAGCCCGGGGGGCTTATTTGCAGACGTATCTCTCCACCACCCTTTCGCATTTCTTGCAGGTGACGTAGCAGCACCAGTGGTACTTGCAGTGGCAGCGCTCCACCAGTTTCTCCGTGTAGGGGTTGTAGCCCCGCCCGCAGCACATCAGGTCACAGCTGTCACTGCCCATCGACGTCTTGTTGCACTGCCTGGAATCCACAGAGAAAGAGAGAGACCGTCACAATACTGGAAACACGACTGCCAATATTATTATTCATGTTTTAATAGTTGTAATAATGTAATAATAGCAGTAGCAGTAGTAATGCATTTTATGTACATTTTAGAGATAATCTTTTTTGACAACTAGGCTGGAAACACAATTTCTTCTTAATTCCTTGCTTGGGGCCAATTTAGCATACAACGCATTCCCCGCCAAAAAAGTGTAGCGGCCCTTAACAAAACTCTACGACAGCTGCCCATTAGTCTATTTTAATAGCGCTTTTGTGCTTTTCGTTCACGTAAAACATTTCCCCCGCCTTTACTATTTTTTCTTCACTCTCCGAGCCGGTGGACGTTTGCCTTGCGGGAGCCTTTCATTTGAGATGCCCAGGGCGTTTCTTTTTTTTTTTAAGGGAGCCGAGAATGGCCCCCGCCATAAATCACATTGAATACACAGAGGAACCCTCCCACTGTTTAGCTTGCCCTCTCTACCTAATTGCACTGTTATATAATAGCAGAGTGTTAATGAGCGCTGTGCTGAGAGAGGCACTTGGAAGTGGGCCGCTGGTTTAGGAGTACAGGGAGGAGGAGGAGGAGGAGGAGGTGGAGGAGGAGGAGGAGGAGGAGGAGGAAGAGGGGGGGTAGTAGTCATGAGAGAATAGACAGTAAGTAAGGGAGTTTGTTCGGAAATTTAAATCTATCCTGTTTCACAGCTTGGTGCTGTAAGCATAATATGCAGGGAGACCTCAAAATCTGTGTTTCTCTCTGGGTTTATGGGGGAGATGGGGTTGTGGAATTTGAGACTAAAAATGCTGAACAGGAAAAATTATATATTTTACTGGGTTCGCAAAAAAAGAGTAGATGAAGTGTGATTTAGTTTTTGTCTCTGTCAACGAACCCGCTTTTAGGTCTCGTCATGAGCACAGCGCTATCAATGTTGACGAGTAGTAAGATTAGGAGTCACTCGGGGGCTAAAGCTAGATAGCACCCTCCTGAAGTGGCCATCTGAGTTAAGAAACACCTCCTCACAGAAGGTCCCAGCTGCTTCCGATGGGCCACTGGAGGATTGTGGGTAGGCAGAAGATGACTTTTGCTATCAGATAGTGGGTGGGATGTATATCCTCCAGTGTCAACACACACACACACACACACACAATGTCTGTGACATGCCCAAGCAACAGTCACACAAATTGGCTCCCTTGTGACCTGACATAAAGGGATAGTTATGCTGTAGTAGAGCGTAATGTGACTGCCATGTTATCTAACTGGAAAACAGACGTTGCCTGTTCGCATGTGGTGAACTTGACCCAAAGCATGTCTTTTTGGTTAGCCGCGGAGGCCGGGAGGGCTGAGAAACATATGACAGGACTCAATCATCCGACGCTGACCTTTACTCTGGCAGACAACAAATCTAACAAGCAATTACCTGATTGGATGGCTAGGTACAACGCTTTAACTGAAACAACATGGGACCAAAATAACCTGTTTTGGATTTCTGATGCTCTGGTTAACTACTGCGCCTTTTTCTGGGGAATAAAATATTGTGGAAATACGCAAAATGTATGTCACTGGCATTTCAGGCTTTCTGGGTTGAACCGCCAAATACTTTTCCACATGAATTACGAGCAACATCACACAGGATGTCTGACAAACAGGAAAATCGTGATACTCTTGCAAGGTAGGAAAGCACACTTCTATCACACCAGACAGTGGTTGCACCAGAGCCCTTTGTGTTGGTGGACAAAGAGGCTCTCTGCTCCACACAACATCTTCCAACAGGATCAAACGAGTCCCACATTAAACATGAGCCCTGAATGGAGCGACTCTCTCTCTTATCTCCAGAAAAAAACATTGCCAATTTCCCTCTATGTGTGGTGCTCTCAAACGGATATGGGCTGAGTGCACTCTGGTCCTAAGAATAACTGCATTAGTCACAGTTCCTGATAGTGGCACAGGGGCCCCAGTCACAAAGACCTCATCAGTGACACGTGCTTAGACATGCCACAGGCGGGCCAGTCTCAGGGGCCTCTGGTCCTTATCGGCCACTCCACAAACTAAACGGTGCCACCAGGCAGGCCGGCAGTTCGGTTAAGTCAACAAATCCACAGGACCACAATCGAAAAGGATCAGCCACCACCTGGCTGATCTGTATTCTTTACTCAAATTTCAGAGAGCAATTCCAGAAGAGAGAAGAAGTGAAGAGGTTAGACCGTTCCACAGACCCCACGGTTACGCTCACCTGTCCTGTGTGCCGACGGAGCCCATTTTGTCGTTCTTGGTGCAGAAGTCCGGGGAGCTCTGCAGGTAGACCAGCTCGTTGTCCCTCACCGGCCGGATGTCGATGTCTTTGGGCACCAGCTGCTTGCGCGTGCCCATGGGTCGGTGAACCACCTTGGTGGCGGACAGGTACTTGGTCTTCAGGTCCATGGCGATGTCCCTCAGGTCCTGCAGGCCCCTCCAGCAGGTCCTGATGGAGCAGGAACCCGACACGCCGTGGCATTTGCACTTCATCACGAGCGCGTCTCGCAGGGCCTTGAGGGAAGAGGGAAAGCGAGTTAAGATACAGCATTTAATAACGCTTTTACATTTTAAGAACGTTAATTTAATAAACATTTCAACATTTCCTAGAAGTTATGCCAACAAATATGAACGGACAAAGGTAGAGATTTATTTTTTCTTAATAATTTTAGAAACAACGCAACGAATACATTTCATGACAATACGGAAACATTCACGGTGCGCAACGAAGACTCCAGGGTGCTCACCTGTCTCCCGACCTCACTGTTGTGAAGGTGCATCAGTTTATTAGCCTGGGAGCCCGCCTTCTTCATCTTCATGGGCGCATCAGAGAACTTGGAGCCCATGACCAGACCGTAGTGCAGGTTGTCTGCACAGCCGCCCCAGCGGTAGCCCGGCTCCGGGATCTCCCCGGGGATGGGACCGCACGAGCACAGCCGCAGGTCGCCCGAGGTGCACGCCCGGGCGATGGTGTGGCTGATGGCCGCCGCCGACAGGGCATAGACGAACGCCGCCTCCCTCGTTCCTGGTGGTGAAGAGAGATAGAACGCGTCAATGTGATGATGACTTCGATGGATATCTACCAACCGCACAGCTGATGTTGTCAGCAGGTTTTCCCTTTAAGGAGCTAAACAGTTTAGAACCCCTCGTTTAGTAGTTACACAGTTTAGAACCAAGGAGGCGAGGTTTTCAAGCTATCATCCGACGCATTGAGATCCTTCGGAGCCTTTAGAGCCCCCTGGAACCTCTCCGTCTGTCTGTCGGTGTACACTGCGAGCCCCCCGTAGAGACAAGAAATACTGCCGGGGCTGGCCGGCAAATAAAACGAAGAAAAATGTGCTAACGCAAAACAGTCTCGCCATACACGAGAAGAGACAACTATCCAACGCAATTGGGGCAGACGTGCACACATATGAGGGCACACATGTTCAGGGCTGAGGGGAGCATGGAGATAAAGAAGAAATCACGTCTGAGCAAAGAGCAGCTAGATCAAAGAGGAACATGAAGAGATCAACTGTCTCCTGTCTTTAAGAGCCTTGGAATAATCCATTCGCAGAGGGGCAACCTCGTCTTCTTCGGGGCTACGTCGTAAAAACACTACTTCACGTTTTTATCAATAGTAGATCTAAATAGTACTTCCCTAACTTTGGCTCACAGTATGGTGAACGTCTCTCTCTATCACACACCCGTTTTTCATTTTGGTGATGAAAAAAAACACTGCAATGCAGACGTCATTGCACCACATAATGGAGGAGAATTGGGGAAAAAAGTACAAATAATGAGACAATTATGAAGTTAATTCTATGACTATGTTCTAATGGAGAAGTATTCTGCAATTACCACTTTATTCTAGACTCATATTGCAGGCTCGGGAGAAATACTGTTGATGACTGCGTGTATCGGTTGGCTTCTCAAAATGTGACAGAGGAAGCTAATTAAAAACAGCAAGGACACAATTCTGCATCAACGGTCTTTCTCCAATTGTTTGTTTTCAAATTCTTGAGGAAAATTGGGTGAGAGGAGCAAGCGTATAAATCATTAAGAGGATGCAAGTTATTATTTTAAATAGTGAAACACTGAACTGGAAACATGTGCAGCACATGGAAGAGAGTAATAACCTTGGTTTGGGGTATTTGTCCAGAGTTATGAACACCAAGGCCACCGAAAATAAACCACACAGACAGGCTCTTGAAACAGAGCCATCACTATTATAATGTGCTGCACATTATTCCCTCCAGAAACCTGCCCCTACGACACAAAAGCCACAAAAACTCAGACTAAAACAAAGATATGAAACACTTTCTCACATCTTTACTTCCAAACAATTTTTTTTACTTCCACGTCACAAAGAGTATTTGAGAACTACTTACTCACTCTATTTAGCAGAAACCTTTATCCAAAGTGGCTTACAGTGAATACAGATACATTTCATTTAACAGCAGGAGGTAGGGCTTCGGCATCTTGCTCAAAGGATGCCTATAGAGGGTAGAGGAATCCAACCCCAGGACCTTTCGGCTTGGAATCGACCACCCTAACCACCGCAACCTATCCTGACCAAAGCGCTGTCGTGTACCTCGTTCGAGGTCCGGCCGGTACTTGGTCGAGTCGGCGAGGATGTCGATGGAGGAACAATTCCAGCGCATGTCGCCGAACGTCTTCTGGCACGTCTTCTTGACCTCGCGGGCCGCCTGGATGATGGTCTGCATGAGCTCCAGGTTGCTGCGACACAGCTGGGCCTGCGACGACACCAAGCCGGCCAGCTGCTTACAGTGCTGGGTCTGGTTGATGTGCAAGGACGCCGGCGTGTGGGACAGCGCTCTAGGGGAGTGAGGAGACACCGAGAGGAAAACGTATGGGTGTCGTGAAAAGTCAACCTGCAGCCTGCCTGTCCCTCTGTGATCAGACTCTAATCCAGTCGGGTGTTGAGCCCCTTCGTTCTGCTGCATGTAGTGCGTTGTTTCAGGGTCGTTTCAGAACATATTCTCTTTTATCAGCTACGGGCAAACAAAAGAAAACAATAAACCGGACAGAACTGCCAATGGGTGTTGGAAGAATGATGGCCTGCACCACACAGAAGGAAAAGAAAAAGCCCATCTTATCATAGAGTTGATGCCAAAGGAAAGTCACTCTGTGACTTTGATCAGATACAAACCTTCTTGGCTCCGGGATTTTGATGGAGAAACTGGGAGGGGGGGGGGAGCTAGGTTCAAACTAAACAACTGCTCCTACACAAGCCCCCGAATGACCTATATGGTGCTCTGTGTCCCGAGGTTGACACGGCTTGTCTGTTTACAAGCTATCATAAGGGGGGGGGCGGTGGTCACACACATTTCATGTGAAGCCATTTAAAAGCATTGAGGATTAACCTAACAGAAACATGGCAGGGGGGGTGGCGGGCAGCACTGATCTCTGATCTCCACGGCCGGCTCTCTGCTGGGAGCTCATGGGAAGCACACATCCCTGGCCCTGCACCTTGGCCTGTTTCACATTAGGGGCCAAGCAGGAGATGTGGTGTCCGTGGTGGGGCTCGGGGGTGGGTGGGGGGGGGGGGGGGGCCCGAGGGGCCCAG
>OOFB01008795.1:30428-44405 GCA_900323305.1 Trachyrincus murrayi | reverse complement strand
GGGGGGGGGGGGGTGGGGGGGGGGGGGGGGGGGGGGGGGGGGGGGGGGGGGGGGGGGGGGGTCACAGAGTGCCCAATGATATGCTGCCTGCGACCCCCCCCCTCCCCCCCCCATTTTGTCTGTGGTAACCCAGCACTCGCAGGTGTTTACGGCCCCATCTGTTCTGCATCGCAACGCTGCGCTTTATCAAGGATTATAGCGGGAGATCGGCCTACGATTTAGTACATGCCAAACACTCGGTCGGTGCTCACAGACTACATCTGCTGCGATGGCACGGGGTCTGTGGGAGTACAGTCTGTAGTCTGTAGTTTTAGCTTTAGTTTAGTTTACTTTGGGGAAAATACAAAAAATATATACAAATATATTGTACTTTGCAACCAAAATCCCATTGCAATTAAAATCCCCAAACACCTTGGTTATCACCTTCAACACAAATCAGGCAATCCTAAATCCAAACAAACAACAAAATACTTGGCTAGGCTATAACATACTCATTTTCAGAAAGAAAGAAAAAAGAAAGAAAAAAGCTCTAATAGATGAGGTTAGGCTAGCCAATATGCATGACGTCATGTATCATCATACATCCAGATATAGAGAGGTGGGTTCTTGGAAATAGTGTTCTTGTTTTTTTGTTACTAAATCGTCCTTCAATCAATTCAAATAAATTATTTTTCCTTTCGGATTTGCCCCAGCACCCCACGTGTTCCTCGCACCGCACACACATGTAAATGCGGACTTGTGACAAGTTGTGACATTAGTACCCGTTTAAGACTTTAAGAAAGTGTCGTAATCCCCCCTTTCAGCACCTCAAACAGTATATTAAGCCTTCTGGATGGGGTTCCCGTTTGCATCACAATGCGTGGAGAAGCTGCGGTGTCTTGTTGAAGGTAGTGAATGCGTGAAGAAGCTGCGGGGTCGTGAAAACCTCAAGCAACTAATTTTTAACGACGATTGCCCTTGAGGCCTACTGTACTGTTTTTTTTTTAACCTTTTTTTATTTATTTTTTAACAATGTGAAGGTATTTTGTAGAGGTATGTGTTGATATGGATGTTAGGTATACTTACAGCCATTTGATGCCAGAGCAGACCTGGGAAAACAGCAACACAGTGAGGACGCCGAGAGGCAGGGTGCGGGAGGTCTTCCTCATGATGGAGGTGCCAGGTCCGAGTCAGGGAAGGAGTACAGGAGACTGTCTGGGCTTCTCCGCTTTGGCTTCAGAGGGTTGAACTCACAAGACAAAGGCCGTGGTACGCATCTCTTTCTCTCTCTCTCTCTCTCTCTCTGTGTGTGTCTCTCTCTCTCCACTTGTGAACACCTATCACGGATGGAGTCATAGCATTCAGCAGGTTATTATATGCCTTGGTCAGTGAGTCTATTATCTAACTTACTGGTTTGTCACGACGGTTAAAACGGCTTCATTGAGCAGAATCCGTCATGTGAGTTGTGGAAAATAGTAACAAAAATGTAACGTGGTGAGAAAATATCCGTTACCAAAAAAATCCACTTGTTATTTTCTATTCATAGCAATTAACAATGTCATACGAGATATATATTTAAAAAAAACTAAAATCAAGAGTCGAATTAATGTTAAAAGTTAAACATAATAAATGTAGGGAGGCTAAATTTAAAAATTTTTTTTTTTTTAACGTTTACAATCAAAGGAGCAAAATGTGTAAGTTAAACGTGTTCTGTGAGTTTTACCCACACACTATCATACCACCCTCCAGTGGACGGTAGCAGACCTAGGGTGCAGGATCTGATAGGGCTTTTGTTGTGTTGATAAGAGATCTCTTTGAACAGCGTTAAAAATGTGTGCGTAAAACGCCCCGATCGTGCGCCCACGGACACTGCAGATCTGTTTCCTTCTGGAAGATACTGACAGCTTATCCGCTCCCTTTCAACAAGTCGTTACCAAGTTACTTATTAACATATCACGTAAACTGGGCCTATTTATAAATTCCTAGCGATTCGCAATGGTAGGATTTGTATAATTTTGGAAAAGTTTGAACAAGCCAATATTCGTTTGCAACACGGTCTCAAGTAGCCTATAGAAATCCAATGCAAAATGTTCCCAAAACGTTACGTTTAGTCTCGCTTGAAATATAAGTTATTCAACTGAAGCATTGAAGCCAGATACTAATAATTTAATCTGTGCAACGGGTTAAGTAAGTTAAAAAGGTACAATAATAATAATACTAATAATAATTCGATTTGATAAACTACGCATAACACAACTTTCATTTCATTATTTGGCTATAAAACAGGACCTCACCTTTTTATAGGAGTGCTCAAACTTTGGGGTAAATCAAAGAAAAATCAGAAGAGAAATATCCTTTTCCTGAGGTATCAGCCGGAGACATGTGTAAATCCACAAACGCAACAGAATAACTCCAAGCAGGTAAGCATCATTTGCTGCGTCTCGTAGGTCCTGCGGAGAGCGGCGTGTGTGTGTGACTGTGGACGGCCGGGCAGCCCCGACTCATATGTACTCCTGCGGGGCTTTGATCTCGCCGGTGACGTCAGCTGTGATTACCATAAGAAAGCGGATGGCGTGGAGACCTGCCAGAGGAACCCGCAATACTAACAGTACCGTTTCATTAATATTGAGATAAAGACTTCCTATCTCCTTTTCATTTTTTTTTTCTTTCTTCAAGTTTAAGGCTTTCCAGAAAGCCTTAAACTGGGGGGGGGGGGGTACCGGTATAGTTACATTATCTTGTGATGAACTAGGCCTGTCTGTACGATTTCGGAGCTGAAATAACACAAAAGGACACAAAAACTAAACGTTAAAATGTCACTTGTCCTTGAGTATAAAAAACAGGTAAATCATTGTCAAATAGGCAAAATAAATACAAGATTAAAAAACGAGTCACTCAAATTTTTTTTAAAATTTGTATTTGTATGACATTCCTGTTAAACAGTGACATACTTTTATGGCGTAATAATAATTTAAAGAAAAAAAATTAACGAGGCTAAAATGCATTCACAGCAACGACATCTAGGCTATTTTAGCCACGGCATAAAACCTGTACATTCTAGTTTTGTGGGAAAATGTCTATAGACAATGATAGAGTATTTCAAACCACCTCATTTAACTATTTTAATTGTATAAAAGCAATGCCATCACTACTATTATTGTTATAATTCAGTGTAATGTATAGACACACACACACACACACACACACACACACACCAATGACATGTCTCATATTATGTCTCATATTTATGAATATTTCTTGTCAATAAATACTAAATTAGTAATTAATACTATGGGTAAAGCATTTCCTCTAACTCTATACTATTCCAACTAAATGCATGACATTTGCAGACCTTTTACCTGACCCAATGGCACCCAGTAGCACATAACTCCTGAGCAAGTGTCCTAGGGTTCCTAATACTCTCTCTCTCTCTCTCTCTCTCTCCCTGTCTGTGTCTTATCTAGCCCGGTGACTGTGATCCTTGTTCCAGGGCGACTCTATCCATGCTACATGTCGGTCAACTGTGAATGGGCACAGTTCTGGAGTGTGTGGGCGTCACTGACAGTGAAGCCAGGCAACAACATCTGAGAGCTGGGCTCTCTTCTCTCTCTCTCTCTCTCTCTCTCTCTCTCTCTCTCTCTCTCTCTCTCTCTCTCTCTGTGGCTCCCCCGTTCCCCACTCATCCAGGGCCGGCACACTCCTTGACCTCCTTGAAGTCTTGTTGTTTATTTCATAGGACAAGCGATAGATGTGACGATTTATGATGAAAACTCTTTAATATCCTGGTCCTAGTTTCTTCCAATTCAGAAGAATGCCGCGGCCGGATTTCTAACCCGCGGACCAAAGTGTTCTGTTCGAAAAGAATCAAAGCAGTTATTATTATATGGTAATGATTACCGGAGGAGATCTTCCATTTTCTTTTTTAAATAAATGTTACGGTGGAATTCCGAATAGAACACAGCTGAAAAAGTGTTTCTACGGAAATGTTAAAAATGTACTTTCTGAATGTAATTATCATTAAAACTTTACCAGTCTACAAAATATAGGTACATGTTATTGAAATAAAATACTTGTTTTTATAACATCTGTATTTACTCTAAGCCGCTTAGGATAAAAGCATATCCACTATGCCTAGTGTGTTCTGTCACGGCTGCTCTCATTATTTTATTATATATTTTTTATACATATCTTTAAGTTAATGTATTTCAGATGAGGCATTACATTCTCCATGGAAAGAATCGCAACCAGAATGAAAACCGACGAATCATCAAGGGCCATGGTATGTTACATTTCAAGCAGGCTGAAAATGAATTCAAACAGTTCAGTTAATCTATGATGGATTAAAATAAATACGGGATTTTCCACATGTACAATTTCCAGGGGTAAGATCTCGGTGGCCAAACTGAAAGAGTAAAGTGTGAATGGCAGGCAGTCAGGCTAGGAATTGGTGTGGGAGTAAAGGCCCCTATGGCACACACAATGTCGTGCCATTGTCCCTCTATCGGAAGAGGATCAGGGTTATATCAAGGGTCCAGAGGCCTGCCACCGGGAGATAGCGGCACTCAACTTTCACCCAGGAGATTTGAACCTGAATGGTCTCCGAGTCACAATGGTCCCCCTTGAAATGAGGAATACTGGAGAATGTTCCTCGACACCCAGACGGAGGGCGAGCAAGCCGCCATCGGGGCAGGCGATTGAGAGGGGGGGGGGGGGGGGGGGGGGGGGGGGGGGGGGGGGGGGGGGGGGGGGGGGGGGGAATCGGGAGAATTAGAAAACTCATTAATTGAATTATTCAGACTTTTTATTTGCTTTTATTAAAATTGTTTAGAAATGAATGACATAGAAATACTAATAATATAAAACTCATAAAAAAAAGTATTTCAATAATATGCTTTCAATTTAACACATCATATTCGTAGAAACTAAAACTATAAATTTAAAACGTCATGTGAAAAACTATAGACAAATCATTCAACTTGAATGGGCACAGAGGCGAGGATTACAATTAGAATAGATAGATAGAATAGATCAGAATTAATATAACCTGAATCCCTATCCATAAAGGCACTTTTCAAAATAACACCAAACATTCACAAGTACCTGGGCAATCTTCTATGAACAAAGAGGTTCCCCCATCCCAAGAGAACCCCCCCCCCCCCCCACACACACACACACACACACACACACACACACACACACACACACACCTCTACTCCAAAGCACTTTGTCGGGGTGTGTGTGTGTGTGTGTGTGTGTGGGAAGAGGGGGGTAAGGCCGACCATGTGAAAATTCAATCATGCACTCAGCATTCTCCGGCCGTGGCCCCTCTTTTGAGAGGCTTCCACGGCTCACGGTGGGGATTTGCCCCAGAAACAACACTCTCCGTCCAACGGGACGAGATTGGACCCAAGTGTCTCTTGTGTGCCATTTGTTTACGGCCACTAGTCTCTATTGTGCTTTGAGGACAGCAGTTCTTTCAAGTGACAGATGGGGGGCACTTTTGAACACGTCATGTGGTCTTCCATGAGACTGCAGAACGGCCCCGTCCACAGCCGTCGCCTGCCATGTGTTTGTTGACTATCTGTTCACAAGGCCAGCGGGAGGAACGCCGCCGCTAAAGACGCCAGAGTTTGTTAATACGGTGAAAACTGTTGGTTTCTGCTGAGAGGTTGTAAGCACGGTCTCTCTCTAATTATGGACTAAAAGCACGGTACAGACTGAAATAAATAAATACATTCAAACAACCTCAAAATGTTGACCTTTGACCTTTATCAAGAGGCCATGACCATGCCCCATAGACTCCATCGTCTCAGGTTAACCCCTGTTTTTACCCCCTTGTCATATCAACTACACACAATGTAAACAGTGCAACAAATAACAAAATCAAACCAACAGATGACCTCCAAACGTCAACTCCCCGAGCGGAAAAAAACAAAACGTTCGATGACTCATCGGAGTCATCGCCACTCCATTCCCGTCGCACGCGTGGCGGAGCCCCAGACGCCGGACGCGTGTTTCAAAAGATGAAACCCAAACACTTCCCCTGCTGCTGTTCATGGAGAATGGGGGCACCGCGTGTCCCACCGGTTCTCCCATCACGTCGTCCCCCTGCTTGGTGGTGGTGGTGATGGTGGTGGTGGTGGTACCGCATCCTCGTGGCCCGCTGATGAGGTGTTGGGGAAACAGGAGCTGGATTCCAAGCCAGGTGATGGGCTGGGTGGTAGGGTGGGGGGGTTGAATGATGACTTGAGCAGAGACTGAGACTCCCCCCTACACACACACACACACACACAGACACACACACACACACACACACAGATGGACACACACACACCACATATGTTTCTTATGATTGTACACTTTTTGGAGAAGTTGGTTCATGCCTTTGGGATGTGACAGAAAATCAAAGAGCCCTAACAGGTTATGCTGAACAGTTTAGAGGTCCAAGATTTGATCATGATTCTTCAGGAAACGTCTCAAGGAATCAGGGAGACAAAAATTGGAACAAAATTTCAATACAAAATAACATTTTCAATTTGCCAGCGCATCAATTCTATTTTAGTCATTCTTTATTTTTTGTGTAATTATTTAGAGAAAAAAGCCACAGTCCTGACAGCTAACAAACAAAAAAAATGGGGAAAGGATTAACTGCAATTTAATGGATAAACTCTACTGGATAAACACATCATTCTGAGTGCATAAAACATGCCCTGAATGCCAAGGTGAAAAAACACAAACAAATCAGAAACACACCCCATCAAACTAAAGATGGTATCTTGTCTATTGTCTAAACATAACGGTTTACATGTAGAAAGTTCAGATGAGCAGAGCACCAAAAGAAGTGGTGTTTAGAGTCAAATCAGCAACACCCCAAAACAAACCAAATGGTGTGTTTATAGCAGCCTTTGAAATGTTCCCCTGAATACCAGCGCCTTCTTTCTGTTCCTTTTGAAGGGGAACACTGAACTAAACCCCACTTAAAACCTCCTGTCTTCCCCCATGTTGGAGTTAAATCCAGGCTGGTGCATCCCCAGCCACAGCCTAGGCCCCAACCAAAAAACCTGGACTTCCAGCAGCATTCCAGCACATGCGTCACTGATGAAAATATAGCTTGTTTTCTGTACGGAGAGGATGAATGTGTTTACAGATTGTCTCCACCGTAGCGCAGTCTGTGTGCAACCACACTTCCTTCCATCCATCAAGACAGTTGAGACCTTCAAGAGACCTTTTTTTAAAAGTGAGATCAGAGCACAGCAGCATCTGAGAGGAGATTCAGTAGGCCTACTTGTTTTTAAGGAATAGTGACGAGCGGTGTTGTAAAGTGGAGGATGATCCCGTGGTAATCCCTGGCAGGGGGCTATAGACTGTTGGTGGTCCACGGCAGCTGAGACGGGTCTGTTGGCAGAGAGACACAGAGAGGCAGAGAGAGAGAGAGAGGGCCCTGGTGATGCCCGTTTCACACTGAGCTGAACACACACAATCGGGACTTTGTCTGTAATCACAACTCGCAGGAGAAATACATGCCTCCTCGCAAAGTGTAGCCGTGGGTGAGGCTCTTAGTGCACACCTTCATGTATAGAGCCGGCAAAGACAAACACGAGGTAGGACTGCCTGACCCGTAAGACCCGGGACGATGGAGCCTCTACAGAAAGCACCCACACCCCATCTTAATGAGAAGAAGACTGGCCGAGGGCAGAGGGCCGCACTACACAGTATGTACTACAATACTGAGTTCAGTATTGTAGTACATTTTTAAATAGCGAGTGAAAATTAAAAAAGAGGTTGATGGTGGGGATGAGGATGGAATATACGAGTGTGGGGGTGTTTATGACTATTATAACCACGCCAGTCTGAACGCATTTCACCCCCTCCTATTTAAAACACGAGAATACATTGGAATATTTGACTTGTCAGGGTTTCTATCGATATGAACGATGATTCACTGTGATGTTGGAGGTCTGGTGCAAAGGCCCACAATTGTCACTGGCAAATGATTGACAGCTAAGTGACACTAGTACAGTGTCTCTTTTGTATGGGGAGATTAATTGTTAACCATGATGCCACAATGGTAGGAACACAGTCAGTGAAGAATAGAAAACTCAAACTAGATTAAATCACCGAGACATTTCTGACACAACCAAAGAAGGCTACAGAGTGGTGATAATGGAAATCCGAGAACAAAATGTATGAATTATTGCTGTTACATTCGCATGGACAGAGGTAGTGGCAATGGAATTTAGACTCCAAAGTCCAAAATTTAAAGGAAATCCGCTTGGTTGTTGAAAGATGACTAACTAAAGTGCAAGAAACTGGTTTCTCTTTAATCAAGTTACCATTTAGCAACCGATCAAACCTCATCACCTTAAGCACATATTTAAGATATGACATTATGAACTGGGTTAACTTATTACAGTAATAGTTTAACAAATAATTCCAATTATATAGCAGACGGCTAGTTGGATATTTGCAAGAAATCTTCTAATCTTCTACGTTATTCTCTACCCGTTATTTAGTATATTTACTTTTTATAATATATTATATATGCTTGTTATTTTTTGTAATTGAGAAATATTTTTAAAAACTAAAATGCAGAGAGCATTACCTTTCAGAATGCATTTGTGTTGATTGTTAGCAGACTTCTAGAGAAGGTCACCTGGCGCCCCCTTGTGTTAACTTAGAGTCTAACAGTACAGACCAAAAAACGGATGTAAAGAAGGAAACCTTTTAGAAGCATTTTATTACTTTTTTTGACAAATATATATATGAGGGATTTCCTATTATGGAAACATTCTTTCAAAGATACAGTTACAGCAAATAGACCCCTGTATATGGACAGGATGACAGGGGGAATCAAAAAAACATTACATGATTAATCTAATCTAACCTATGTGTGCCTAAAAAGGAAAGAAAATGGTGTAATTTAAAGGGCCCCTATTTTACCACCAGATGTGAGAGTGATTAGCCATTACAACGGCTTGTAATGGCTGATCACACTCACCTGGTGGTAAAATAGGGGCCCTTTAATAATTCGAAATGACTAACAATTTGATAACATGATTTTTACAGTATAGTCATTTTTGGTAATGCTAAAAACAAATGCCTAATGGGATTGTGTCACTTCCTGCATCTGTATGGTGCAGCAGATGGTTGGGTAGAATTGCATAAAGGCACACAAGCTTCGATAACCCTCAGTTGAGCATTACTTTTTTTTTGGCAAGACATTGGTCCCAATGGGCAGTACAACCGTTCAAACTACAGGAGAGAAAAAAAATTACAAAGGCTTTCCCTCTGCACACAGGAAAACAAAAGAGTTCAAAAGTATTTTGATTAATATTGTACCCAGTCAATTATCTGGTCAAGTTCAAAAGTTAGGAGGAGGGGGAGGAGGGGGGAGCTAAGGAACATTGAATCAGAGGTGGCGCGGACAACAACCTCTCTAAGAGCTTTGCTAGTTTTAATGATGTTGGGTGGGGGGGGGGGGGGGTTTAAGACCTTCAACATTTTCACAGAGGATGTAGTTCAGCAAGCGATCTCTTCTGCTGCTGCATGAACCCCTGCAAGCTCCTCTTGCCCACCCTGAAAGAGCTCTCCTTCCTGGAGAAGGGCAGGATGACCTGCAGTTTGAGGAGCGTTTCGATGTTGCTGAAGCTCCTGATCTGCGATGTTTTCAACGTGTCCAGGACGGTGGTAGGGAGATACCCCGCCAAGGGATCCAACCACTTCTCCTTCCACGACTTGATCTCCTGAAACAGAGACACTTTGTCCGGCAGGTCCTCGCTGTACAGGCGAAACAGAAGGGCGCCGAAAGTGGTAGTTTCTATTTTGGACATTGCGTAAGGCACAATCTCCAGAGCCTGCAAGGTATCCAGGACCTTCTCGGTGAAGAGGTCGTTAACCTCTGCGATGGAGTGCTGTATCACCTTCATGCTGACCGACTCAATGTAAAAGTCACTCAAGGGCTCCAGAAGCACAGAGTGCAAGGTGGACACCTGGAGTTTGGCAGCTAAGGCGACGGCCTCCTCGAACCAGGCCTTGTGGTAGACGTCGATGTCACTTCTCAGTTTGCAGAGGGATTCGTTGAGATTGGGCAGTGTGTCGATGGCCAGCAACATGTCCAAGGGCTTACCCTGCAGAGAACCACTCAGCTTGTTGGTGATGGCCAACACGTGTTTCTCCACCACCGTTGAGAAGATGAACTCAAAGTTCCTAATGGCGTTGAAGAACTCTGAGGCTTGCCGCCGCTCGGTGCTGCTGCCCTCGTCTTTGAGCTCGTTCAGGCAGAGCATGAGGGCTTCCAACAGCTCCACCATCAGCTCCTGCATGTCGTGGCACTTCTCCCAGTTCTTGACCAGCTTGTCCCGCAGCTCGTTCCCCTTGGCCTCGTCGTGCGGGAATGCGCAGATGATGGCGTCCTCCAGCTTGTTCTGCCGCCGCGTGTCCGCGGTGAACCACTGCATCAGGTTCTCCGTCAGGACCGCCCCGTCGGCCACCTCCGCCACCGGCGAGGACCTGGCCAGCCACACGTTGAGCGCCACGGTGGAGCTGACGGCGCGCACCGCCTGGGGGTACTTTGTGGCGATCGCCGAACACACGGCTCTCATTTGCAAGCCGACCTGGCCGACGCTGAGCAGCGCCAGTCCCCGGCAGTACGCCATGTTGAGCCCCCATTTCTCCGACAGCGCTGTCTCGATGGCGTCCGCAAGGGCGCTGGCGTCTACGTTGTAGGGGATGAAGGCCAGCGTCTCCTCACACTGGATGTCTTCTTTGTTCAGGTACCTGATGCACAGGGGGACGTAGAGCTCACCGTCCACCTCCACCGCCTGCTCCATTATAATTGTGAAGAACTGCGAGTCCCAGAGTTCTTTGAGCATTTCTTCACGAAGCTGCGGGTCATAGAAAGACATGGGGGTTCGGGGTTCTGGAAGGCCCTCCAGTATCATGCCATTGCCTTCTGTGGGAGGGTCCGCTGCAGCAGGGCTACTTGTTTCTTCTTCCATTGAGTATAATTTAGCAGCTCCTAATGTCAGAAATATAAGTAAAATAAGTAATAATGTTGACTTAATTCTGTATACTCCATTAAACCCGTTGCATATAACAAATATCACAGGGTTATGTGTTACATTTCATTATTGATTTTCACTGCAAATCTTTTATTTGACAAAAAAAAAAGTAATCAAAACTAAGAGGGACTGACACAGTCCTGTGTTCTGTTTTGTAATGACGGATTTGGAAATGTACTTGCCTTTGATCAGCTTTAGTCCTTGAAAGGTTTCCAGGACCTTAATTGCAATGAGCATAAATACATTTGCATTAAATATAAAAATGTTGTGTCAATAAGTTTGATCAATGATAAGTATGGTTTCAGAGTCTTCGGACTCTGCAAAAAATTTTAAAAATTACCTGGGCCAGACACGGCCTGCTCTCTGGATCCATCTCCATGCACTTCTCAATGACCTCAGGCAGTCTCTGCAGCGTCTGATGGTGTGTGAGGAGCATCACGCGGTCCGTTTTGCTGCCCCTGCAGACGGTGCCCTCCAAGAGGTCCCTAATGTAGTTCAGGGTGGACTTCATCAGGTCGCACTCTATGCTGACGCTGGGCAGGACAGCCACCAGCCGCAGCAGTGAGGTCACAGTGGGGTGGCTGTTGGACTCCGGGTGGAGCAGCGTCTCGGAGATGGACGCCGGTGGGGCGGCTTCCTGGTACTTCTCTCTCCAGGCGACGGCCCAGGCGTTGAACTCCATTTCGGCCGTGTCAGGATCGGGGAGGTCGGTCAGGTACAGACTGAAGGGCTTGTCCGTGGACTCGAGGCTAGATTGGGGGTTGCAGGAGGGAAGCAAGGAGAGGACAGAGAGAGCCTGCAAGTGGCTCTCCGAGAAGCTGTGCTTCATCTCTTCGATGAGACACTTGAGAATGGGAATGCTCAGGGTTTCCCTGTAGTAGACCTCCACGGACTCGTAGTTGCTGGCTTCCTCTGGGAAGCACACCTGCTCGGGCCCCACCTTGGAGGCCAGCTGGAAAGCGTGCTCGAACCAAGGCCCGTGCACGGTACTTATGTTCTCCAGCATCTTGCTCAGCGCCTCTATGATTTGGGGGATTTTCTCCAATTCGTCGATGATGTCCGCGGGGTTGCCGCAGCGGAAGACGGTGCTGCAGTTGCGGAGAGGCGCACAGGCATTCCTCAAGATCACGAGGGTGACGATGAAGTCCATGCTCCTCATGGCCGTCGCGAGAACCTGAGCGTAGAGCGGCGTGGTGCCGGTGGTGGCGGTGGCACTGACAGAGTCGAGACAGCTGAGGATTCCCTCCAGAGTGTCGGCAAGGGCGTCAAAGAAGTCCTCCCGCTTTTTCCATCGCGAGCAGCAGGTTTCTGGGATCTCCTCCAGCGCCTCCCTGGGAACATTCAGCAGCACGTCGACCACTTGTGCCAACTGTCCCTCCAGTCCCGGGGATCTGTCGAAGAACAGCAACAGGTCTTCCGCCACGTCGAGCATCTTCATCACCGGGGGGCAAGGCACATGTCCAGCTAGCCAGTAGGCGAGGCCGCAGGACTCACTCGGTGTAACAACGGACAGAGGATAGCTCTTCAGGAAATCCAAAGACATTATCTTTAGACTCTGGCAACCTGAGCCCAAGTACATATATGCTTGTCCACGACACTGAGACATCGGCAAGCCCCAGTCCTCGGTTAGAACTTTAGCAAGAGTCTTTGCTTGTCTGTCGTCATCGTCACAGGTTTCATCAAAAGGCAGGAAACCGAGAAGCTCCACTTTTGGGGCTGACCCGCCGACGTACCTGATGAAAACGGGCAAATAGCTCCCGTCAGAAACCCGTACAGGTCTGTCGGTGATGAGAGAGAAGAAGGGGGACTCTTGTATTTCCTGAAGGATCACATCCCGGATTCCTTTTATTAACAGCATGGCTATTTCCGCCTCCCCGATGTTGAGTTTGCCTTTGCCTTCAGCACCAAGCCAGTGACACATGCCGAGTTCCTGGACGATGGGCTCCGTTTCATCCGTAGCGATCTCGGCCAGACTGCCTTTCTTTTTGGCCAGCAGTGCGGCCAGGCGGAACACCGTCTCCAGACTCTGCTGGTTGTCCCCCGTGTGGCCGTTCTCTTCCGCTGGTCTGGCGTCTTGGTCCTCGGTGGCATCTACAGGTTGCTGAATCATAAGCTCCTCTGCCTCATCTTTTAAATGCTCAACTGAACACGAGGGAAAAACAAGCAACAAACAAAACAAAAACAAAAAAAGTATTCAGTATTATTGCTTCCCCTGGTATTACTTTAGGCTAATGGTTAGTCATACTGACAATATTGACTACAAACTGCTGAAATGCTATGTGTGCATACAAGTCATGTCTTTAGTTTAGGTTACTTCTTGTTTTCCACCTTTTGAAAACCAGATTGCCTTATGGCATTTATGTACACATTTGTAGTTTTATACTTTTTGCATGTGGCCTTTCTAAAAATGGGGACCGTGCATATAAGTTTTTGCATTTAGCGTATCTTCATGTAAATGTAAAGGCAGAAAATACATTGTTTATTATTGTGTTGATTGTAGCTTTCTATCTGATAAACAAGAACAAGCTACAACAAGCTTTGTGATTACATTTGGTTGATTATAATGACATTTTAATTTACAATGGGTTGTGTAATATCCGATATGAGTACAATACCTTCCATGTTATTTTCAGAGTTCTTCATTAAAGTTTTGGATTCCTTATCCTGTAAAAAATAAATAACACGTTACATAATGCCAATATTAAACACATATGCAACGATATCTCCATGTCTTTGCTGTATGCCATGACAATATTCCCCATACGACCCAATACTATCTGTATTGCAGTAGACAGCCATGGGACGCTAGTTTCCTTTGATACACAAAATGATGATAGATATGATATAGTATTCATGTTTTGCATTTTGCTCTTTTTTTTAAAACACAAAACAGGAACAATGTATTTTAGGAGCCCCCCCCCCCCCCCCCCCCCCCCCC
>OOFB01008795.1:8645-30408 GCA_900323305.1 Trachyrincus murrayi | reverse complement strand
TCTTCTCTCTCTCCCCCCCCCCCCCCCCCCCCCCCCCCCCCCCCCCCCCCCCCCCCCCCCCCCCCCCCCCCCCCTCTTTTTCCCCCCCCCCCCCCCCTTTTTTTTTTTTTTTTTTTTAAAAAATTTTTTTTTTTTTTTTTTTTTTTTTTTTTTTATTATTTTTTTTTTTTTTATTTTTTTTTTTTTTTTTTTTTTAAAAAATAAAATATTTTTTTTTTTTTTTTTTTAAAACAAAAAAAAAAAAAAATTTTTTTTGGGGCCCCCCCCCCCCCCCCCGCCGTTCTCACAGGGGTTGAGTATAGGCAGAGATTGGAAAACAATATTTATCTCAGCTTGGTGTATCTGGTATATCTGGAATATTCATTGAACTAAGTACTTAGTTAGGCAGAGATGCTCACAGCAATTTGGAAAGTATTGTAAGCATTACATACATGCATATCTACATTAAATCAAGGTAAAAAGATTAGATTTAAAACTTACCAAACAAATGCCCTCTAGAGTTTGGGGAGTGACCTTCAGACACTGGGTCACCATGCGGTCAAGGTCCCTGTTGAAGTCTGTGCCCACCTGTAGCATGGCCAGACATGGGGAGCGGTCTTTAGGACTTGTGTTCTTCAGGTATTCTTGGAACATCTTGTGACGCATTTTGGCCCCACAGTCCTCGAGTGCTGTGCTGGGCAGCACAGACATTATCCTCAGCAACGTGTTGATGTTTCCAAAGTACTGCATGACCGGCAGACGCAACGTGTGGAATATGGTGTCTGGGATGGTGAGAGTCACTTTGGTCTTCCATTTCACCCTCCAACAGCACAGCTCAGTGAAGAAGTTGTCAGCATCGGGGAGATCGGTGCTGTACAGTGGAGGCTTTGACTTCAAGCTCTCAAACATGTAACTAACGGTAACCGAGCAGGGAACCAGCGCGAGGAAGTTGAGCGCCTCCTTGTGGTCATCTGAGAAGTGGTCCTTCACGGCCGTCATGAGGTTGTCCATGAGGGGAATGCTCAGAGCGTCCTTGAAGTAGCCCTGAGGCTTCCTCATGTTGTCCCGGGGCTGAGAGGGGTTTTCAGGCTCTTCGATTTGGACTTGGAGACTCTGTGCCACGGCGCAAGCTTCATCGAACCAATTCTGGTGAAACACCTTCATGTTTGTTTTGACCCGGCTCAGGGTGGCCAGGATGCCGCTGATTTGACAAAGCTGGGAGGCTGCGCTGAAGTGATCCTTCTGCAGGCCTGAGCTGAGCTCTTTTGTGAAAGATGACGTATTCTTCAAGATCACCATGGCAATTATGAAATCAAAGTCCATTATCTTTCGAAGCAGTGTGCCCGCTTGTTCTGACACTGAATCTTTCCATCTCTGCGGGTTGTTTTTGATTTTCTCTAGACATTCAACTAGAGGTTCCATTATTTGTACAAAGACTTCATAAGAATCGTGCTTTTCTTGCCACAGGGAGCAGAACTTCCCTTGCAACTCCTGGACCTTTTCATAGTTTTCTCTGAGACCGTAAGCGATGACATGGTCTACCTGTTTTTCAAGCAGGGAGCTGCTGCCAAAAAACATTAGAACCTCCTCAAACACATCAAGGGCTTTTTTGATGGCAGGCACCGGGATTGTCTTGGACCACCACGTGTTGAAAGAGTAGCAGGAGCAGTGTGTGCTTATGGCGAGCGGAGACTTCTCTTGGACCTTACACGCAAAGGCTTTCAGCTTATAGGAAATGTCTCCAGATCCCAGGTAGGCCTGACCCCGGCAGTACTTCAGATCCAGGCGCCACTCTTCTGTGAGGATCTCCATCAGGCGCTGTACCATGGCGTCGCAGTCGAGGTCGGCCTCGGCGAACCCCATCAGCTCCAAGCGCATAACGTCGAAGCTATCCACGAACCTCAGGAAGAGGGGTAGGTAGTCCTTCTCCCCCAACACCACAACGCGGTCGATGAACAGGGAGAAGAAGGAACTTCCAACTTCCATCAGGATTCCATCCCGGATCACGTTCTCGCAGACGTTCAGGACTTCCTTCATCTCCGACTTGGACACGTACACGTACTCGACCTCACTTTCTTGTTCGGCCGAGGCTTCTGTGTTTTGCCTGCTCTGGCTGTTGTACGCTGCGGTCACCGCGGCCTGCAGGGCGGACTTGAGCGCTTCTCTGTCGGTCTCGGCACACTTCATCTCCACCAGTTTTTCGCCCTCCATTTCTATGGTCATAACTTTTGGGTCGTCTTCGTTGTCCTTTTCCAGATGGTTTCCATCGTTTCCAACCGCTAAAAATAATCAAACGTGAAAGTCGTCTTATTCATTCAATCTATACAAATTAATATCGTAGTTGTACATTTTCTTTGTCCACATTTAGCATTATTATTATTATTATTATTATGGAGAAAAACACAACTCTTCTTAATAAGGTTTAGTTACCAAACATAAAATAAATGATTTTGTGGACAAGGAAAAAACACAATTCTGATGATATTATTTATAGAGATGTTGATTGTTCGAATGTATCCAAAATGTCAATACACATAAAAAGAACAAGCTTTTCTCACCTTTGGGTTGCCTTTCTTTTACTGCATTGTCCTGTGACAAAGGAACAAACTGATTAGATATTTAAAAGATATGAGGCACTGACAGGCATCTGAAGCTTCAAACTTACCGTTTGTAGCAACTGCACGATGTCCGGATGGTTTTTCGCATAGGACTCAACCATCTGGTCCACGCTGAAGTGCACATCTTGGTTTACAAACACGTATGCCAAATGGCATCGTCTCTGGTCCGGCGGTGTGCCTTTGAGGTAGAAATGACATCGCTCCAAGACCATGTTGTACTGACCATAAACGTCGGCCTCGGCATTCACACAGGGAACGGTACCCAAGACCCTCAACAGACTCTGCACATTGGGGTAGAAGCCGATATCGGGGATCTTCAGGGTAGCAAACACTGTGGTTGGGAGGATCCTGCGCTTGCTGGCGTGTCTCCACTTCAGCTCCCAGCACCCGAGTTCCTCATAGAAGGTGTCTGGCCGGGCGAGGTTGTTCAGGTTGGCGTCCGCCACCTTGTCCCTGCGGATGCTGAAGTTGTGGTCGGCCATGTAAGACGGCACTAGAGACAGCCATCGGAGGATCCTCACCATCTCCACGCTGAACACCCTCTTGACCTCCGCGACCAGATACTGCAGGATGGGTCGGCTCAGATTTTCACGGAACATGTCCTCCAGCGGGGTCTCGGTGGTGGTCCCGGGTTCCGCCACCAGTGAGGTCTCTGGCACCGTGACCTCAACGCCAAGCTTCTTGGCTCTGCCCATCGCGTCGCCAAACCATTTCCTGTGGAAAATGGCGATCTCCTGCTGATACTTGGTGACCAGCTTTAAGGCGTTGGAGATGGTGTACTGCAAAGTGCTGCTGATGCTGATTATCCCCCTGAGACTTGAATTCAGTATACTCACACAACAAAGGGTGTTCTTCAGAACCACAAGTGTGACGATGAAATTGAAATTCTTCAGCGTGGGCCGGAGCTTAGCCAACTGCTCAGCGGTGTCTTCGTCCACCTTTGCGACCACCTCGCTGATGCAGTTGAGGAACGGCTCGAGAATGTCGAGCATGGTCTGAAAGGCGTCTGTGCCGTACTCCCAGTTACCACGGTAGGCCTCCTTGATTCCATCCACCCTGCCTTTTATATGGCCATACGTCATCTGGATCTTGCCCTCTAGTCTTTGGCTAAGCTCCGGTGTTTTCCTGATGAGCCCGGCCACCTCCTCAACGGCATCGGCGACTTTCTGAATGAAGGGGACCGGCATGCAGCGAATGATCCATATGTTGAAGACATAGGGATCGCTGGGAGAGAGCACGACCTGTGGGAACTCCTGAAGAATCCTGCAGGTGAGGTCTCGGATCTTCTGGCACATGCTGCCGGTCACCAGGTAGGAGAGTCCTCGGCAATGCTCCATCCTCAGCCCCCACTTGTTCCGTAGCTCTGTGAGAAGTGTGTAAAACAGATTCTCTGTGTCCAACTCGCAGGGAAGGAACCCGATGAGGTGCTTCTGGGGAAAGCCCTCAACCGTGACGGACCGTACGAAAACTGGGATCTGGTCCTTCCCTTCCATGTTTGTGGCGTCCTGAAGCAGGATGGAGAAGAATCTCGCCATTTGCAGGCTGTTCTGGATCTCGTCTCGCATGAGGTCCTCGCTGAGCTGGAGGATTTCTTTCTGGTCAATTTTCTCCACACAGATGGGATTTAGAATAGGCCTGCCCCGGGTGTCTTCCATTGGTTCATCTACATTGGCACCGTTGATGCTGAACCCAATGAGTGCAAGGACTTCCTTAAAATAGACTTTAAGAGACTCTCGAGCTTTAGAGCCCGCTGCGTCCCCTTGCATCGGGTCATCTTGTGGTTGTGATATACACATTGCGCTGTTTTCTCCAGAGACCTCAGACTCTTGCTTGACTTCAGGTGATTCAGTATTGTCTGACAGAAAAAAATGTAAAGGTAATTTGAAGTGTGAGGTGGGACACATAAAAAAAATATAAGAAAAGAAGCATAATCAATAACTCTTTATAAAACTTTTATTAGTATTTTATATTGTAACAATTTATTCATATTTTAACATATTATTTTTGCTTAAATCAATTGTTATAGACGTAAACTAGTCAGCCTACCTTTTGATTTCTTCACAGAAGCAGGTTCCTCCTCCAGCTAAAATGAAATAGGAGATTAGGTTTGTTGACATACATTCACTGCACAATATAACTTAAATCAAAAAAGTCTACTGAAGTTATATGACACACTTACAGGATCACCAGCTCGTTTTCTATTGCTGGTTGGTGGAATGGTTGATGGTTCTGTGATATCAAACACTGTTGGAACTGCACCCTCCTTCAACTCACAAGTGGAAGCCCCCTAAAATAAAAACCATAAGAGATTGGTACATACAAGATGACAAAGACCTATAGAGAAAGAACTATATAGAGAAAAAGCTTATGAGAAATACCATCACAGTAACTCAAATATCAATAGCACAATTACAAATGTTAGAGGAAAAGGTCTTAAGTCATCAATACAATCAATGCAAATTAAAGGTATTGGCAAGGCAGGAGTTAAAGTATACTAAGTAAGTAATTAACTTGTAATTCATTATTTATAAAACTAATTAATTTAGGTTCATCAGTAAGAGCAACTATTTAGTGAAAATAAATCAGTGGGCCTGACATTTTGATTCTTGAATTTGTACTTGCATTGCATTGTTGTACTTGCAGTGGCAATAAATAAAATGTATAGAAAATGCCAACCACTCCAAATCAAAATGATGCATGTTGGTTCTTACCTCACGGGAGATTAGGGAAGGCTCAAAGTGTTTAGCACAAAGTTTGTAGAGTTTATGCAACTCTTCGGGACCTTTAGATGCCAAGTCTGGACGATGACAGTTGTCCAGCCATTGTTTACAGCTGCAATGAAGAAAATATATATAAATTTAGTATGGGTGTCAAATTATAGGGTTGTTCTTTTGGAATACGGGTAAACCAGCTACAGTATGTGTATTCTTTGAAATTGACAAGCCATTACACAACTTAACTTAATTTGCACATTTTTTTGTAGATTGATTTTACAATTTACTATATAACTTTCAACAATAGATAATTTACCTTTTTATTTTTTTTAATTTTATTTAAGGATATTATAAATGTATAAACTATTACATACCAATGGTGTCTAAGAATATAATAAAATAGAGGTCTGTACAAGTCTACTAACAGGCACCATTAACTACCAAGAGTAGGCTCATTGTATTTCTGTGTGATTTATAATAGTGTCTTATAACTAATGGCTGTAAACGCCAGTGCCATTTCAAAATCGAAAATGTTAAGTTCGTTGATTTTTTCAATAGGCCTGTGTGTGTGTTTTTCGTCCATGCATTTAAACAAGAATAATAGTTTTAGTTACATGCGGTCTCAAAATGAAAGCAGATCATAAGAGACTTGTAGTGCACCCTGGTGCACCCTACACTCTGTGGCCGTGTGCACCCACTACAGCACAGTGTGGCGGTGCAGCCCATTAAAATGTGCATTATCTGCAACTCACTGGGATCTGACAGCCGTCGTCAGTCCGATTAAATCCTGCTAGCAAAACTATCACTGAATATTACACATTATACAGGTATTTTAAAAATCTATCTTTACTAGCTGACTAAACACAACCACCACCACCACCACCACTGCACAGACACCCCCACCACCACCCAAACGGTTATTTAGATAAGGGCATTGGTAAGCAGACAATAGAAATGAGTTCAGATCATAAAGTGAAAAAAAAATAAAAAATTTAAAAAAACAGAGCCCATTTTCTATTTTATGTGGGACTTTTCTTTCAACACTAGTCTGCGCCATTTTCAATGGAGTTGTGTTCCTAGGAGCTAGCCGTGTTCCGGCTAATGGTGGACGGCTACCAGACCCAACTCTCCGGCGGCGTGTTTGTTTCTCGTCCCGAATGGAAATGAGCGAAGAAGAAGAAGAAGAAGAAGAAGAAGAAGAAGAACTCACCGGTCGGGGTCCGAGGGGAACCTGAACAGGGTTATATCGGGCCCCTGGTCGGGGCCACAGTTCGTCGCAGCGCAGCAGTCAGTCATCTTGGACTGCATGTGTGTGTGTCTGCTGCTAGCGCGTTAGCTTGGCTCGGCGGCGGCGGGTTTGCAAGCCTGTGACAAGCCTTACTACTCCGGGGGGGAGAACCGCTACAAAGTCATGCCCGGCGCGCTGCGGGATCATCCGCGGCCGACGCGTCGAGTGTAATCGCGACGCTGGCGGAACTTGTGTACGCGGGACGGAGAATGGACTTATTCCATTCTTTTAAAAAGTTGATGGTGCGCGGTGTGCCGAGAGCATGTACCTACACATGAACCAGGAACTAAAATGTACATGGTGCGGTGCGGCCGCTAGGGGGCGCAGTGGGAGCTCCGTGCCTTTTGTACCGTCTTCAGACGCTGATGCAGAGCTATGGCTGGTGTGCATGAACCCGTCCGCATGGGGGTATGCTTTTGCATTGTCTTTCTGAAGTAAAAAGATATATATATTGTTTTAACTTTTATTGTAACCCTTTTAATTTTTATATTTTTTTTTACTAACCTTACCTTTTAGAGCCATTTCCAAACACCAACCCTGCTTCCAAAATAAAGCATACATGCGAGGCAGTGAGAGAACCGTTTTTTTTACATAGGTTTGAAGTATGAAGTTGGTGTAAGATGTGTTTTGTGTAATTATTCTTTTACCAAGAGGACCCGATAAAGCAACATTTCGAATGGGTTACAGGGTTTCCCCAGTCTAAGACAATTAGTAGGATCATCAGATCACCTTAAAGTGTGGTGGACATTCACCTAAACTGAATCTATCAATGAATAAATCTCTAAAGACAGTAGTAATCACATTTCAAATTCAAATATATTCTGACGCTTACATAAAGAAAAGGCTTATACCCATTCATAAGAGAACACCCATAATTTAAACTCTACAGTTTGGCAAGTTTCAGTTCATGTCAGAAACCGGTTTATTCCAGATCTGTGTGTGGCTGTGTGGGGTGTGTGTGTGGGGTGTGTGTGTGGGGTGTGTGAGTGTATGTCACAGTAACCCTCTGTTTGTAGGACTTGTTGAAAACAGTCACAGAAACGCGTACTGTCCATGAGAGATCTGATCTAAATGCATAGTCAAAGATATGGTTTCATCATCATGTGAATGAGAATATCTATTGGTTAATGATATTGATTTAAATAATTATGAATAATTTCTAATATGCATTGCTTTATCTGGATATTTTACATACTACGGACCAGTGTAGACCTACTAAATATTGTGAAATGACATAACTTTCTGCATATTACAAATAATTTGTAAAATTAGAAAGTTTGTCCATTGAATGATGGGAAGAAAATACAAACCAAGTTAGATTTAATCAATGAAAGATCTTCTTTTTGAAACAATGGCAACGTTTATAAGTTAGAAAGCCATTAGGTCAATAACTTACATACAATAATGAACAAACAACTATATAATAAGAGTAAATGGCCACCTACAATTTTTACTTATGTTTTCATATAATAGCTTTACCATCACAGATTCTCTTTGTTGAATGTGAATTCCTAATGTTAGAACCGCTTTTAAACCATAACTTTAAGTGTGCAAAATTGTACATGCTATTAGCTATTGATGTAACCTAATGGATTTTTCTTACCATAAAGCTGGAATGGATAAATATTGAAATTGGGAAAAATAATTATATTGCAACCCATTATATCTTTTACTCACTTTGGGAACTCATAATCATAACAGTAGTCAGAAATCACATTTTTTTTATTGAATTTGACACCTAACATCAAACATGTCAAACATCACAGCTGTCCGCACTAACTTTCAAATAAGTCACTACTATATACATAACTTAGGGGAACAATTATTCTGATAACCGGTGTAAAACCCATATTACAAAAAGTTGTCAATCTTCTGAACAACCAAGTTAGATTTTCTCTCCTCAAATATGAACAATTTCTCTTGGTTGTTTGCATAATGTTACAATTTGGTGGCCATCAAAAGAGCAAGGCAAGGTATTTGTAAGGGTTACATCAGGGATGGGTTGGCCTATACAATAGATCCTAAGAATAGTAACTGGTCAGTACAAAACAAACTTTCATCGTTATGGATTCCATTTTCTTTGTAATGACAATTTCTTGAATAGAAAAAATATATACAAAATATTTTTCATTATAACAATGGAATCTAGTATGAATGTTTAGCAACACCAGACCATCCTGCCTACACCTTCTCAGTCTCTGGTTCTTTCTCCTTCTCCTTCTCCAGTTCTTCGTCCTTCTCTTTTTCTTTTTCCGGGTACGTCTTGATGTAAGCCTGGACCATGGCGTCCAAGTCATGCCTAATATCAATGTTGACATTTAGGAGAGCGAGGCTTTTTGACCTGCAGTGGTCCGGTGTGTTCTTCGCGTATCTCCGGAAGCGCCTGTAGGCCAGATCGCAGCCTGCCTCCAGAGGGAATGTGGGCAGGGTGCCGAGCAACCTCAGCACAGAGAGCATGTTTGGGAAGAACTTCACGTCGGCCAGGCGCAGTGTCTCACAGAGACTGCTGGGGATGACCTCGCCCTTGCCCCTCGGACCCTTCCACTTGACCCACCAGCAGTGCAGCTCCGCGGAAAGAGTACCCGTGTTCGGGATGTCGTCTTTGTACATCTGCAGGTTCTCCTCCTCGGGTTCGGTGACCTTGCTCTTGCTCAGGAGGGTGGGGATTAGCGACTGGCTGCCCAGCGCCTTCAGGTGCTCCTCGCAGAAGAGCTCCTTCAACTCGTCCACAACGTGCTTCACCACGGGGACAGACAAGTGCTCCTTGTAGTAGTGCTCGGGCTGTGCGGACGTGCCGGGTGCCAAACCGCAGCTCTTTGCGTAGGGCCGCGGCGACCTGACGGGGATCTCCATGGCGGAGGCTAGGTTGACCGCTTCATCATACCAGAACTCGTGGTACAAGTCGATGTTGTCGGCCACCTCCAGCAGCGACTGCAGCACAGGCTTGAAGTTGTTTGCTGCGAAATGAGCTTCCTCTGCCGACCCCTGCAGGTTGGCTCCAAAGGCGCGCGTGAGCAACAGGGTGCTTTTCAGCACGACCAGGGCCATGACGAACTCAAAGTCGGCTAGCGCTTTGGAGATCTCCAGAGCATCCTGGATCACCTGATCGTTCCATCGCATGTCTTCGTTGTCATGCACGCTGTCCACGCAGAGTAGGAGAGACTCGATGATGTCTACCGCCACCTCAAATGCCTCACCGCTTGTGGTCCAAGCGGTGCGACAGAGCTCTTTAAGTTCATTGGCTTTCTCTTCCTTGTCCGGATAGAAAATAGCGATGGCGTTCTCCAACTCCAATTGCAGTGCCGGGGAACTGGTGAAAAATGAATTAATTTTCTTGAAGGTAGACATGACAAGTTGAACTCCTGTCAAAGTCATAGTGTTGGCCAGTGAGATGTTTAAGGGGGAGGTTGACCTTGGAGTGAGGACTGCCTTTGGGTACTTCTCCTTCAGCTTGGCAACAAAAACTTTAACTTTGCTAAAGTGAGTAGCGGAACAGGAATGGGCCTGACCTCTGCATTGTTCCATGTTCAAGCCCCATTTTTCAGTCAGCTCAGACAGCAGTTTTTCCGCCACGGTGTCTACATCACCCTCAAAATTCAGAAATCCCAGAAAGTTCTCCTGCTGGCTGTTTGTTTTGTCCACATAACGCAGGAAGACGGGCAGGTGCCACTCCTGCGAGATCATCACCACCTCGTCTGTGATTAACGAGAAGAAGCCATTTTTTCCAACCTCTTCCAGAAGCTCACTGCGGACGCATTTCTCACACACTTCGATCAGCTCAGTCAGTTTAGTAGAAAGACCACAATCTTTATCTTCAGCCCATCTCTTCTTCAGGGCTTCCTCGCCAGCATTCATGCGGTAATCGAGCAATTCCATGAAGTTGCTCGAAGTTAGGCTCTCCTGTTTATCATCAACGGGTCCTTTAACAGGAATGTTTTGCACCCCCAACAGAACGAGAACTTCAAACAAAGATTTGAGGTACTCTTTGTACTCCTCTTCCTCAGAGAGTGCCGGAGTGTCAACTGTGGTCGTCTCCGTTTGGGACTTTTTGACTTCTGTAGAAGAAACCCAGACCAAACACACACATGAATGTGTACCTTGTTGTTAATCTAGTTTCCATAATCACACTATTACTGACATAATCAAGAGTTTTATTAGCGATTAATTCATTTAATTGATGCCCAATAACAAGTACATTTCATAAGATCATATAGACCACAAAGTACAATGAAAGAATAATACCCACTTTTCCTCATTTTAATGTCCTTTTCAGCGACTTCAGCCTACAAAATGAGAGAATGAAGAGGTCACAGGTTACAGATGAAAATGTTTACGTACATTTTCTTACAGACAGTAAACTATTTGGGTTTTGGTTGCATTACAAAGTTTTACAAGACGTTTTCTTCAACAAAAAAGGTATATACTTACCATTGGTTTGTTGCGTTTCAGCTGTGTAGAATTAGGTTGGCTTGACACATCAAAGACAGATGGTATGGCATCGTCCTTCAGTACTGTACTGAGATTGTCCTGAAAAAATGAAAAAAAATGAATAAGACCACACACAAGGTGACAAGTGCTACGTAGTACAAGTGTTGACGAGAACAATAATACAAATGCTAACATCTATCCATCAAAGGATCCTGCTTCTCGTGTCTGCATGATAGCTGGACATTAGTGATTTAGGAGCGAATAGGTCTTCCACATACAGTGTACACATATTCAACTGGGATGCAAGCACATGTACACGATACTTACAGTACTCTCATAAGAGCATGCATCAAAGTGTTTGACACAAAGTCTGTAGTATCTGTACAACTCTTCTGGCGATTTGTCTTTGAGGTCCTCGTGATTGCATTTCTCCACCCACTGTTTGCATCTAAACAGAAACAAAGCATTGCCAAAATTATCATTGATCTACATGAAAACAAATTGTGTGGTTGTTTTTTCTGTCTCTTTCACCCAGCGTGCAACTGTTGTGCACATGCATCCACGCGCTATGCCGCTGCTACCCCTACCTTTCAGCGTCCTTTGGAAACCTGAAGAGAGGATGCTGGTTCGATGCCCCAGTCGTACAGTTCGGTGCAGCGCAGTAGTTCTGCATGGTCGCCCTGTTACGATGCAAGACAAGTAATTTACCAGAGCGACAACTTTCAATCAACCTCGATCACAACATCACAGGCGCGCTACGGAAGCCAGCGGAGGCGCGCAACGGATGACGCGCGAATCTTTTTTTTATTTTTATTTTTTACCCATAATCCTTAGGGATGGATGAATGAATGGGTTTCCGCCTTCTGTCCAAAACATTATGGCATACGATTTATAAAAAATAAAATATATATATTATTAATAAAACGCATTTACTATACCACTATTACTAAATTATTGTACTATGTCCAAACTTGTAATTTATAATGTGTGTAAAATGTCATGCATTTAAAATACAATCACATAAGAAATAGACTAGTATGATTAGTATGATTATGAGGTTGATTGTAACCTGCTGGTAATATAACAATTCTGAACATTTTGAATGCCTATTTCCCCTGCAATCATCCAGTTTTCACTGCTAGTCATGTGCTTATTAAAATATTTAGAATTAAATAGTAGCTTCTTTGTATTTAGGGCTACACGGCACACTTTGTAGTTATGAGACTGGGATCATTTCTGCAAATGGGTATAACAGACACATTTATGTTTATTGGCTGGTATCCTGTAAATAACAGATCTTTGCACTGGTCTCAGTGTTGATATTTTTCTTAGTAAAATAAGGCGGTTTGGCCTCAGCCCGAATGCATCATGTGATTTTGTTGTTGTTGTTGACGAGTGCCATTTTGAGAGGACTAGGACTATCCTATTTACCTCACCTACTTTGTTTTGCCACGTCTCAACAACAACAACAACAACAACAACAACAACAACAACTGCCCATAATGACAAATGATTCCACAATTAATTACTAAACAATGTCAACAAAATAACAACCATTCCAGTGCTCCTATGCTTCCAAAAAGGAGGGCGGTCATTGCGAGGTGACGTCCCTGCAAGGACATGCTGCAACATGTTGCAACATGCCTCCCATCGCAGTTAGAAGTTGTATTTGTTTTATTGCCAAGTATCTGTTTAAATACAGGG
Source organism: Trachyrincus murrayi (assembly GCA_900323305.1). NCBI lineage: Eukaryota > Metazoa > Chordata > Actinopteri > Gadiformes > Macrouridae > Trachyrincus > Trachyrincus murrayi. Next base: position 17,677 of record OOFB01008795.1, on the reverse strand, counting down.
AATTTGCTTTGGTTCGTTGGCGCAATAACAATAAAACATAAAACCAAAAACAAGAAATATAAATACACGTAAATGACAAATTAACAGTAGAAGGTATGAGAAAACGTGTTTTAAGAATAAGCGTGGTGTGTCAATAAGTGTAAGTATGAGGATATGTGCAATGTGAGGATATGTACAGTAACAGAATATGCAGAAAGGTGTACGTTAATGTAACACATAGTCAGATGTCATAAGACATAAGCGTCTATATATACACGAGCATCTAGTGAGTCTTTTTCCCTCTTACATGTGAATATAACTATGGCTCTATGTAACTATATATATATATATTAACTATGGCCTTGCTGCAGGCCAGTACCATCGGAATCCTATTTAGTTTCAAACATTCAAAAGAGAGACCCGCCCCCCTCTTGTTAGGGACCCGCCTCCCGCTTGCCCGAAGCTCGGTTTGAATTGGTTGGCTGCTCGTTCTCGCGAGAACATCGTGACCAATTCCCGACGCCAAACCGCCAAGTCAAAAGAGGAGTAGTTAGGTTGGTGCTGTGTGTCCCAGACGGTCAGAGACGGCGGCGGCGGGGTAAGTTAACGTTAAGTTATTTGACCTGTTTTCCCCATATCAATTACAATATGTTTTATGTTACACATTCATAACGGGGGTGTCTTTATTTTAATGTATCGGTAGTTCAGTTTGTGACTGTAGTGCAATACCCCAGTACCGGTCATGAAGGCGGCCAGGCTGTAGCTGATACGGGACTATTGATGATGGGCTGTTTGATGTTGCTCTGCTGCAGCCACACGGGATGAAGGTGGTGTTTACGCATGAACTGATCTGTACTCATCTCATTTATACTAAGTCTATTTTCCTATTTTAGACATTCTTCAATAGCGGTTTGACTGCACAGAAAAAAAATGGATATTTCACGACGTAATCACACCAAAAAAGTAAGTTTGAATTTGAGTAATTGCATAATTGTCTCGGTCCCAATTGGCCCCAATCCGAAGAAAATCGATCTATGAAAAGGTCTTGTTTGTTTTGCATTAGGGGAATAAGGAAAATGCGCAACCAGCGTATGGAAGCAAGCCTCCCAACACCAGGGGCGGCTCCAAGACGGGGGCCCCACTTCACTTGCCTCCCAACACCAGGGGCGGCTCCAAGACGGGGGCCCCACTTCACTTCAACAGCACTGAAACACAAGCAAACAGATGTGGTGATTCCACGCAGGGGGACACGCAGTTAATGAAAACGTTGAATACCGTGCAGAAAAATGCCAAAGTAATGCCTGCTGGCAAAACCAATAGTCGACAGACTCTCAGTAAGGCCTTTCTCACCGAACAGGCAGTGAAACAGAAGAAAATCATAGCGGCTGCGAAGCCGCCAGTTCCTCAGCCACACACCAAACCAGCCCCAGGACTGTATAAAGGCAAAGTTGTCCAGTCCAAAATCGGATCTATTTGGAAGTCCAGTGTTGTAGCAAAAGAGGGAGATCAGAAACCTACCGCGAAGCCTTCAACGGCAGGAGTGCAGAGCAGAAGGGTCGACAACTTCACAAAGATGTGGTCCAGGTCGGTCACAGACTTGCCAGGGCGAGCAGACCAGAAGCCGAAATCTACACGATCCAACTCTGTGTCGGACGGGCCACTTCCAGTCACCAAGCGGCCTGTCACCAAGCGGCCTGTCACCGGCCGGCCCCCGACTGGGTTACGCTCTGCTCCCCCTCTCCATCGTACCACAAGGCCGGCGGCCCCCAGCTCTGCTAGGATGGGTGCGGTGGCCAAAGGAACGGAGACTAAGGTTGTGGGAGACAAGAAGGTCAACAAGCCTCCTGTAGCCTCCTCCAGCAGCCTCAGTCAGTACAGAGTGCCCATGGAGTCTGCAGAAGAAAGAAGGTTAATAGTTGCTTAAAATGTTTTTTTTTTCTTCTTCCATATCATTAGCTGGCTTATAAATACAACACTGTGATGCTTTCACAATAATATGCATTTTCAATTCCCCCCCCCAAGGGCAAAACTGGCAGACTGGCTTGCTTCCAAGGGCAAGGCTCCGAAGAGACCAGTAATGCTTGCAACACTACCAGCAAAAACCAAAGTTCCTATTAAGCATCACGTTGAGCCCAAGTCCACCATCCAGTGTGACCCAGAGCCCGAACCCAGCCAGGACCCCGCTGCTGCCATGGTTACTGTTCCCAGCGCTAACCAGCCTGGAGGGACCGTGAGGCGTGAAGACCCGGCCAGCGACGCCTCATCGCCCCTCACCATGAACGCCACTCGGGACCTGCTGGACAACTCCGATATGGATCTGCCCGTGGACCCGGAGCCCAGAGTGAGCGACGTAAGGGGATGGTTTGAGCTGCCGTTCTGCTGGTTAACTTGAGTTTTTCCTTGATTGAGAGCTGTCCCTGACACGGCCTTTTCTGTTGTCAACGCAGATCGTGGTGAACCTGTGTGAGGCTCTGTCGGCCTTGGCAACGAACGGCGACAGTAAGTGTGTCATGTTGAATCTAACGCTAGAATTATGGACCCTCCAAGTCACACGATATAGTCTGATCTAAATTGGTGTGTTTTCCTTTTAGAACCCCAGCAGAACGATCAGTCTGACGATTGTGAAATGGCAGAGGGCACGCCAAACGAAGACGAGGAGAATAAAGACATGTCAGAGAAAGACGCCGATTGCAAAGAGGAGGCGGAGGTGAAAGAGGAAGTCGAGACAGAAACCGATAAGTATTCAGAGGAGGAAGATGACTGCAAGGAATATGAAATTGATGATGATGATGATGAAGAGGAGGAGGAGGAGGAGGAAGAAACGAAACAGACTGCGGTGACGCCAACGGCGGAAGATGCGTCGTCTGTCAAATACAACGTTAAAACCACCCCCTACCTGCAGAGGTGAGTTCAGAGGTCTCGGTCCTGAGAAGTAAAATATCAAGGAGGATGAAACTGTCTCTGTTGGTGACAGAACGGAGGTGGTGAAGAGTGGGGAGTGAATTGCATGCAGGACTCCAAACATAACCGGTGTGTTAGGGAAATCCAATCTGTGCAGAAGGTTATTTTTGCCATTATGTTCCTTTTCATTGTCATGGACAGAAAGGGTGAGTTCAGAGTTTCATCCTCTTAACAAACACTAAACGAACCTCTCCAGCATTGAATGTGGGTCAGAATAATGGGATGCCTGTGATTATTGTTATTATTATTTTATTGAAGACCTCTTTTCTCTGCTTCAGCGTGAAGAAGGGCCTGCAGGGCGAGGGCCTGCGGGGCGAAGTCCGCAGCGCATGCGCTGGCTCCAGGAAGAAGCCGGGCATCAAAGACCTCAAGTTCCTGACCCCCGTGCGACGCTCCAGTCGCATCCACCGCAACACCTCCCGCCTGCCCCCCATGGTGCTCGACCACGACCCCTGTGTGACCTCGCTGGCCGAGCTCGTCCTGCTGGACGGCGACGATGACGTCAACGCCTACATTTACAGGAGAAACCCTGCCTTGCTCGAGGACTCGCAGGTCCCCAAAAAAGAACTGTTGAGCAATTCAAAGTATGTTTAAGAAGTTCAATGTATGGGGGGGGGGTGTATTCCTAACTTACTGTAACCGATCAGCACCTTATGTGGAGGTTTATTCAAATGCACTATGCGAAAATTATTTATCTACAGTTGAATTCTTTATACTTTCTTCTTTATACAACTAATGGAACTAAATACCAGTGTAAGCTTAAATGTTCAATGGGGTTATGTGATGTATAAAACAGACGTGTGTGTGTAACAGGATGCACTACATTCAATAAAACTCATTTTAAAATATTTAATTACTGTTGCAAGCCTCAAGTACTTCATCACAGCATGACTATTTGCATAACCATTGGTTTGAAAGCAATTCCACATCAGGTTTTAGTTTCTTAGATTCAACAAATTGCTCAGATCGTCTCATTCATGTGTTCCAAAACACTGAGCAACTAGTCATTCAAGTTCTGAAAAGCTGTCAGGTCTTGAAATGCAAAAGGGAGCATCTGTCGCAGTACCTTCTTCTTTTTGCTAATGAAGATGGCTTCTGATCTGTATGAACATGCCAAAACATTAGGTTTATTAGGTTAGTGAAACAACCCATTCCGAGAGCAAAACCGGGTTGCTTTCAGAGACTACAGGGGTGAGGTATGCTTAGTATATGGCATTCAAAAATGATGGCTGGTGCAGAACTCAGTGTAATCCAAATACTTAAATGTATTTATACTGAGTTAGTTACGTATTTAGCCAGATAATATATACTGCTTTTTAAATACAAAGCTATATTCGGGCAATCACCTAAATGACATAACCAATAACACTCATTTATGGAGGACCAGAAGGGACATAATAAAATAATTAATAAATGTCTCGTGTTCATTACCCCTGCCACAAAGTAAGTGGTTCCATGTTGTGTAATGATAAAAAGGACAAACAGGTCACATTTATTCCAAATTTTAATCCAAAACCCTCTCAAACACTTTCTTTTGGCCACATGATGGCAGATTTCACTGCTCCACATTTCTTTAACGTTTTCATACTTTTAAACACAAGCTCCCAGATGAAATTACATCATAACAAAATTAACCCCCCCCGCCCAAAAAAAAAAAAAGAAAAGACTCCACCACAAAACCAAAATCTCTTTACTGCATTTTGCCCCTCCCCTAACCAAAGTATAAAAAGTTCTTGTTTCCCCTTATTCGTCTGACCACAGGGGAAGGCGTTCAGTGCTGTTCGCTAGAAGGGGCGGTGTGATTGAGGACGGAACTGAAGGCATTATGTCCTGGAGAGACCTCGGTTGTCCAGGTCTTTCACCTGGGAATAATAAACAGATGACCGCTTATCAAGGAGCTCAAGCATGCGTCTCTGAATTTGTATGCATATAGAGACTTTTTTTTCTTCCAGGATCAGGACTGTTCTCATAATAATTTATTGGATCAATCAAAATAAAGAGTGAAGTGTGTGTGTGTGTGTGTGTTTACCTTGTATATCCTTACTAGCCAGTGCTCTGTTGTGTAGGCCTCCTCCAGCACATCCAGCTCAAAGTCTTTGTTTCCGATCTCTGCGTTCCTCACCCTGTCGTAGCCGGGTGGGCGCTCTGCAGATGCAAAGCATTACACTGGTGTCAAATCTAACAAGTAAAACTTTAGGATTAGCCAGAATGATATCACAGCATTAAATGTGATTATATTGTCAGGAAACAATAAATAATGAGTCTACACTATGGATGCCATAGATTTCCATCCAACTCCTCTGTCAAGTGCATACATTCTTTGCATGGGTGTCCCCAGTGGGAATTGAACTCCTAACCCTGGCAGCGTTAATGCCATGCTCTTCCAGTTGGACCAATAGGCAATAGTCAAACTTTTTAGGACTAGGAACGAAAATGGGGATTCAAAATAAGTCGTCCCTGCATCCCAACTATAGCGTGCAAACCATGGGGAGCTGTGAGCACTGGTAAGGCCATGAGCCTAGATCCTGGAGTTTAAGTCGTTCCATTTTGCAACTCACTGGCTTCGGTGTAGACCTGTCCGAAGCGGTAGTAGCACATCTTGTACATGAGGCAGTTGAGCAGCACGGGGGAGCCCTCTCGGTCCACCCGGAACTCTCCGGTAGGCGTGTAGTAGTCATGCTCCTTGATGTGCTTGCCCGTGTCCGTGCTGCCGCCTATACGCACCATCCACAGGAACTTGTTGATGTCTAGAGGGAGGCCGAAAGGACAGGATACAGAAGAAGGTTAGCGCGATATCAGACAGAAGAGTCAACTCGTTACGCTCCACTTCCATCTTCAGTCTGACATTGCCTCCATTCTAACCCATTTCCGTGGGGGAGGGGGATTCGACTTCCCTTAACCAATCACTAGAGACCAACATATGAGTCCGCGGCGCTCATTGGATAATCGCTTTTTCAACCGGGAAATCGCTGTTTCATGTCACGATGACGTCTCTTTTTGTGTCAAATAGGGAAACACAAGGCAGCAGTGGGAAGAACAAGGCAGTGTAGTCTTGCGTTGTGTTATAGAATACAGGTTTTGGCAGGGGTGTTGCCGCCTGCGATGATATTTTAACTGCTGTTGATTCGACATATGTCAGTAAAATGTGCAAGTGAGACTCCAGACACCAGCTGTGACGTCCCATCTGAAGCAACTCAAATTCAACCACTCACGTTAAACCCAAAAAAATTCAAACCAGCCAATCACAGCAGTGGCTTCTTCGTATGGACGTACCGTCTGATGAGTAGCCCGTGAGTCCCCCGAAGATGACCAGGACGTAGCTGACGTCCAGCTCCCTCATGATCTCATAGGCCCTCTCCTCTGTCGACGCCATGGCCTACACGTGGACAAGAAGACGGCACGGTGAGGGATACTTCCTGGATACGGGATCACAACAGTTAACGTTTTGGGAACGAAACGAACGAGGTGTGCAGCTCACCTGGCCCACGCGGGAGATGTGCGTGTTGTTCCACGTGTTGTTGTCCACTAAAATGGTCCGATTAGCCATGGCCGTAATCTGATAGCCGTAATCCCACCAGGACATGACCTTGGCATCCTGGAGACACAGGGGAAAAAATGATGCAACCAAGTTAATTAAAAGGACACTTGACCATTAGTGTCCAATAAATCTAAATCTAAACTACATTTGCTCAAGTTGTGAAATGCATTCATTCTCCATTTAATTCTTTAGCCAATTCAAACATGGTGAGACCAGAGAGTTGGTGAACGGTAAACTATTCACCTTTACGTCAGAAGCTATGCAAATGACTGCGATTTCGATTGCATTGGATTAGTGCTAAAACTAGTGCTAAGCTTTTTCTGTGCGATTTTAACAACATGCCCACACAACACTAGAAGGTACCTATAGATTACATGTACCCGGTCCCATTCAAAACTCCTCGTATAAATCCGTTCAGCCATCTAGCCATAACCATCAACCATCACATAACGCCGTCCTTGGTGACCGCCATTATAGCACGCATGGGACTGACCTCCGGGGTGTTGTGGCGCAGCCAGTAGTAGGCCTCTCTGAAGTCGTCGAAGATGATGCGGCTGCCGTCGCCGCCGCGTGCAGAGAGCACGATGGAGGGCGAGGAGTACGCCTCGCTGGTCACCCAGGTGGAGTGGAAGGTGTAGGTGATCAGGAAGAAGGCCATGACCAGGATCATCCCACTGGCCACCTAGTGGACATGAAGGAAAATAAATCACCCGTTATTCACTATCGGATGTGACGGCATCCATATACATAAGAACATGAGCGCCATGAGTCTGACCGGCGGTGATAGATTTTAGGTTGTGGTATTTTTAACCATGTCCTTTCCTTGATTTCCGAGGAAAATAAAGTGGCGTTTATTTTTGGGTACCAGTTCAGCACCAAGTAATAGGAAACTGGCACGTTGCTTGCGATTGTGATGTGTTGTATTAACGGGTCACACACACAAAAAAGATAATGTAAAAGAATTACATAATTACATTAGTATGCCACTTTTTACCGTTTTCAAACGAGGATCCTAAAATCCTTCCTTATGGCCATTCCAAATTAGAAACAGAGAACGGGTCATTAAATTGTGTCCAGTCAGCCATGTAAATGCATGTTAGGTTTCATTAACATTTCCGCTGCCACACCCTCCACCGTCCACTTCTACACCCTGGTGGAGGTTAAACATTCGAGCCTCTCAAATATTGACATGTGCTGATAACACACAGAGAGAAAATGAACTCTAAGGAGGTCCACGACAGAGAGATTTCTTCCTTGAGCGAGCAATGTACTACTTTTTTCAATAATACACTTTGCTACCAGTGTGTACACACACGGTGTCACCATGTCAGTTTGCTTTAGGGTCCAGAGGTTTATTATTCTGCAAATAAACAAAAAGCCATCCAGAAGTTAACGCTAGCGCCATCTAGCGGCCACCGGCCTCTGCTGACCTCGTTTTTGATGGGGTAGGTGGAGTCCTGCTGCTTCTTGCTCTTCTTGTCCGGCCGGCTCACGTCCAGGTTCTTCATGTAGGTGGTCAGCACCTGGGACACGCCGATGCCCGACAGGATGCACATGACCGGGGCCAGCACCAACATAAGACGCACCTGGATAGGAGGGCAAAAGGTGTGGCGTTAAAGACTACAAAAATGGCTGCCAGAAGCAGGACATTGATGTCACGGAGGGCGACATGTCCACATGCCTCCACTGCACAAGGGTAAGAATGGTGTGGGGATTGTTCCAGCAACTTCCAAACCATGTTGTAGTTCATTCCACATCAGTTCATCATTGATGACTTCCACGTGAAATATACAATATTAGACTTGGACTGGGCACCTTATCAACACTTGGTATACACGTTAAGGCCTTACCATGACAGCTGAGAAGTACATGCTGGTCACTCCATACATGATGATGAAGATGCGGGCGTCAGAGAGGTTGTTGAAGCAATAGTACAGACCCACTGAGAGAAGGTTCAGGGAAACAAGTCATTTATATAGAAAGCCTTTAGGTAGTAAAACAGGATCAAGTCAAACTCCAATTTTGAAACAGCCACATGTAAATCTTACACAATACTACACCTATATTCTGCATGAATTACATAAAGCACGCCATCTAGGAACGGCACGACAAGAAAGAAAGAAAGAGAGAGTCTCTCTACGTACCTGGGAACATGAAGACCAGCAGCTGCAGGTCAAAGTAGTAGGAGGACCAGGTGGTGGGCTGGTGCTCAGAGACCGAGGCGATGATGGGGATGTTGTTCTTGGCATAGGAGGGGTCCAGCAGGGAGTAGAAGCGGCCCGTCCAGGGAGAGATCTTACCTGAGGGGACCACACACACACACACACACACACACACACACACACACACACACACACACACACACACACACACACACACACACACACACACACACACACACACACACACACACACACACACACACACACACACACACACACACACACACACACACACACACACACTTTAAAAAAGGCACAGCGGGAATTGCAATCAAAACTATTCAATTATGTACTTGATAGATGAGATAAAAATCATAATGTGAAGATGATCA
>OOFB01008793.1:11835-33913 GCA_900323305.1 Trachyrincus murrayi | reverse complement strand
CGCTCTCGGCCCAAGATAACTTGGTGGATGACATCATGGTCAGGAACATTCTAGAGTCTACTCCAGGCATCTTGCTCTCAACAACATCAGTCACAACATTCATAGAACTGTTTTTTTTGTGATTACATTTGCAGCACTGTCTCACCCCCCCTCCTTTAGCTTGTTGTACAATCAATAACGCTGTATCTATAGAGATGTGTCTTGGTGATCACCCAATGCTGATGAGCGAACAGAGAGTGTGAACAGGAGATCGATCAGTAGTTATATTGAGTACAAAGGTATTGCGAAACAGTGACATCACCACCATATCTGTAACTGTATGATTCTGTTTTTTTCGTACGCGACACTGTAAGATTATATATTTTATACCCATTCAAAAAAATCAGGAGATCTGCAACGTCTCCTTCTCCTGCTGAGTGTGAAATGTAATACTTCGGTCATATCCTTAAAGAAAAACTAAATCCATCTTTTAATCTCATCAGTTGAAAGCACTTTATAATAATATTCATCTTCATAAACATCATTTGAGAAGGACCTCTAATGCAACATCACTATTAGTACAATATTCTATTTTTAGTTGGTTTTTTTTTCATTTTAAGTGTTAATAATGCCACTCAAGAGAAAGAAACTACAATTGTAGTTTTCTCCGGAGAGAAAGGGGCACCTTCTCCAGGCCATGTGACTTGTGATTAGTTAAGGTTGTCAAAATGGCCGGAGGATACCGTTATCATCGTGGAGCTCCAAGAGTAAAATATCCTATTTGGTAATAGGGTCAGACAGACAAAACACATAGATAGGCACTCCTTGTGCGTATGAGTAGTACAATCGTATTGGTTTTGTTCACCTCGTCCTCGTCATTGTTGTTTTGTTTTTTTAAGTTGTAACGAAGAAGACGTGATGATATAACATCCTAAGCAAACTCAAAAACAACAGTCATCTTGTTCACGCGGGAAGTGTAAAACTTTTTTTTCCAAAATGCCAACATGTGTTGAATTATCCCAGCGTGAACTGAGGTCAAACCATAGGCCGCATCCGATGAATGCGCTTGCGGTCGCACGCGCACACGAGTGCGTAGCGGAGTCCGCCGCTGCACTCAACGCTAAAGGGTTGCGCCTATTTCTCGTCTACCTTTGAGTAGAAGCCACGTGCCCCTCGAGCGCTGTGATTGGATGTTTGCTTTTGTTATTCGTTTCTTCTCTCTGAATGGCACCTATGGACTCACTTCACAGACAGCAGCAACACAATAAATAACTGCATGAAGGAGTTAGGGTGTGGGGGGCGTGCCTGTATGGGAGGTAGTAAGAATTTCTGTTGGAATAGTGAATATGAGGTAGGTTTTTGCTGTAAACAAAAGAAAGGAGTTTTGCAGTGAAAGTAAAAAAAAAGAAAATACAATTAAATGAAAATGAAAATGAAAATAAAAATAAACGTCACCAAATCTGGAGAGCAAGACCAGGGAGAGTGTGGCAACACTATAAGGAACTCAATACACACACACACACACACACACACACACCTCAGTAAAAAATAAAATCCTACAGTTCATACGAGCTCATAAACCAAAAGAAAAACTAAAAAAACAAACAGATAAAATGTACGACTAAGTATAACTCAAGAGGTAGTTACTAATATCAGTTTGTGAATGGGTTACACATGTGAAATCCGTTCAACATCGCTGATCAGCTTGTTCAGTCTGTCTGTGGTGGATGATTCCCAAAAGAATAAAATACACTTTTTTTTTGGTTAATTCCCTGAGAACAGTTCATCATCCTGAGAGGAATTGTGGGTAAAAAAAAGTGAAAATACATTATACAAAAAAACAACAAAAAAGCAGGTTATTTCCACAGAGATTTCAGTGTGAGTTGTGCTCCTTACGTGGTTTGGTGCTTCACTCTATTTTTCTTCTCGACTCTCTTTGTTGTGATGGTGCATTGTTGAGATTAGATATTTTTTTCGCACACACACATTCAAAAAGCTGTACATTTAGACAACTGCAGTGCTGATCTTTCAGCAATAAGTCCCTCTTACTCTGAAAGAGCATGTTAAACGCCTGCAAAAGAAAAGAAAACAATACAAGATATCCAAACTCTTTGGTACAGATATATACCAAAAGGGGTTGGTTGTCTACTAGAGCTAAGAACACACAAGCAAGTTTGATATCATCATCATCATCATCATACAAAGTCATTGATTTGTCAGAACATAAGACACAGCTCTAAAGTGACCCATAGGCACGACACTTTTGTGAGCAGTCAACTTCAGAGGAACTCTTTCACATTCAATATGGTCAATATGGAGAAGAGTTGTGTTAGGCCACTAAAAGCCACGCTGGAGATTCAAGTTGGAAAAGCAGCTTTCTTTTGCCCTTATCCCCCACCCCCCCACCCCCTCTCTCTCCGTCTCCCTCGCTGTCATCTGATGGAAAATATCATTCATGGTGGAGCGATGCTAATCGCTAGCACATCGTAGGCACAGGTGGGACGAATACACACAAGAGGAGAGCCAAGATCACACTGCTAGTCGGGCAACAGGCCGTGATATACAGTGAAATATACTTACAAACAAAATGGAAATTGTCGTGTTTGCATAGGCTGTTGAACGATCTCAACATCCAATTAGTCATCATTGCGATGTGCGGGCTGGTCGTTTAATGACACCAGGAGCCCACTGGTATGACAGAAGCCCACTGCGGTGACAGAAGCCCACTGGTACGACAGAAGCCCACTGGTACGACAGAAGCCCACTGCGGTGACAGAAGCCCACTGGTACGACAGAAGCCCACTGGTACGACAGAAGCCCACTGCGGTGACAGAAGCCCACTGGTACGACAGAAGCCCACTGCTGTGACAGAAGCCCACTGGTACGACAGAAGCCCACTGGGCGACAGAAGCCCACTGGTACGACAGAAGCCCACTGCGGCGACAGAAGCCCACTGGTACGACAGAAGCCCACTGGTACGACAGAAGCCCACTGGTACGACAGAAGCCCACTGCGGTGACAGAAGCCCACTGGGGCGACAGAAGCCCACTGCGGTGACAGAAGCCCACTGGTACGACAGAAGCCCACTGGTACGACAGAAGCCCACTGCGGTGACAGAAGCCCACTGCGGTGACAGAAGCCCACTGGTACGACAGAAGCCCACTGCGGTGACAGAAGGCCAATGCGGCACTTAGTTTTGGTTGCAAACAAAAAAAACATTTTGTCTGTGCAAACACACCATTTTCGATTTCATTGGAAGTATATCTGGGGCCTTAAGTCTCAGTTTAAAAGGAGAATGAGAACAAGAAAATAAAGGCAATGTGTGTCAACATTCTGGAGAATTACCTAAAGATGGGGGGTAGGATTTGGGGGCAACAGAAGATGATGTTTACTTAGATATCAAATATGTTTAGATAGTGCTCATTTATCGCCTTGAAACGTTGAAATAATACAACAAAGCATATTCATTTGTGGTTAAGGGTCAAAGGGTCATGAGGACTTACGATTATGATAATTAAAGAAATTTGGGGGTAAAATAACTAATGGTTAAATGTGGGGCATTAACAATGAAAATTCAATTTAAATACTTATTTTGAGCGGTGTTAATTGACTAATAATGCCCTATTTGTGTGAAAAAAGAATGCCATATGCAATACACAGGGCTATACATGAATTAACTCCTAATATATCAATTACTTAAATGTTAAATATCATTTTCCATTATATCTTGTTCTTTTAAGCATATATTAATGACTTAAAGGGAAACTTCGCCACTTTTCAACCGGCTTTGTATCATTTCAATGTGGGTAGTATATGCAAATGAACAATGTTTACCTTTCCTCCATGTTGCCTGCACCCACATCTCCCCGCTACTTTTGTCCACCGGATGACGCAAATCTTACCCCAACTCTGTCAAATGATGGAGTTGGAGTAAGATTCTACATCTGCACTGAGCTGCGTCCCAGAGACACAGAGAGCATCGGCAACAACTGCAGACGTTTTTCACACTATATCGCTAATGATAGAGATATGGTCGTTTTTCACACCATATCCCTAATAGATAGAGATAAGGTTGTTTTTCACACTATATCCCTAATAGATAGAGATATGGTTATTTTTCACACTATATCTCTAATGATAGCTAGAGGTTGAAAAGCGGCAATGTTCCCCTTTAATGGTGTGACTTCATGGTAATTTTCTACTAAATATCCAACAACCAAATTGTACATGTATATATGCTAATCGTCAACTGAAATACTGGTCATGTATTAATTTGTGATCTACACTAGCTGAATAAAATAATTGTAATTATCTAAAGAGGGATCTATCTATGATTATAGTAAACTGGTAGGTTAATAAAAACCAAAAATTGAAGAGCACTCAGAATAGGTTTTCTAAGAAGAGGTTTTCTAAAATTGGGCGTCCAATGGTGCTTGTGTCACATGCACACACACACACACACACACACACACACACACACACACACACACACTTACACGTGCACACACACAGAGGCACGCCCTCTTTGAAACGTTTAGCAACAATCAGTTGGTCCAGTCTATTTTTCTTCTTGCTAGAGAGGTATGTAGTCAACATTAACAATTAGTTTAGACAAAGTTAGTTAAAAAAAAATCTACAGACAAAGATAACAATTCTTTGGTTGTGAATTGTTCCTAGCCTTAAAAAGGTGAGAGTCATTTTAACACTTTTCACACTTGTCTCGTTCTTGTGAGCTAAGTGCTGGAATAGATGAACCCTGGCGGTTATTTTTCTGAATGACTTTGGAATGTAGGCTCACACCTTTACGTAAAATGAAGTGTTGAAACAAAACAAATGTGTTTCAAATGGCCGACATCGTAGGTCCAGTGGGAAGAACAAAAAAAAAACACCATTTGAAAAAGAAAAACACCAAAGACATTATGATCCTGTGGAGCTGCACCGGTTTAAAAACACAACAGAAACACACAACCGTCGCCGGCGGTCAATATTCCAGCGACAGTGGTTGCCATAGCTGCACTAGATCACACCGCAAGCCAATCACACACGCATTCAAGCATGTATGTACCCGGTTCCGTCGTTGCCATAGCTGCAAGGTCTTAAAAAAAAGAAAAGGAAAGAAAAGAAAAAGAAATACATAAATAAAATAAAAAATAACAATAAAAACCTCCCATTTTTTTTCCTAGCTGTGAGGTAGTTGAGGAGGGGGAAGAAGCTTACGGTTTCCTTAGTTGAAGGACTAGAAAGGTGATTGTGAGGGTGGGGGTTTTAACAGGAAGGTCCGGAGGTTTATACTCAGTTAGGGGGGGGAGGGTAAGGGTTAGGGTTTGGGATATCTTTCAGGATTTCTTCTGTCTCCGAGTGGTAGCGGGGCGGTGCCGCGCGCCCTGAGACTCCTCCGGGGAGCGGGAGTGGGAGGAGGAGGAGGAGGTGGCGGAGGAGGAGACGCCTCCTCGCAAGGAGGAGCCGGGGCGATGCTCTTCCTCGGCCCTCGCCTCCTCCTCTTCCTCTTCTCCGGCATACCCGCGCGGCGAGGCCAGAGCCGAGGTAGAGGCGTGTGCGTCCTGAGATCCGGCGGTGGCGGGCGCCAGCGTCTTGTGTGGACACAGGGCCACCATGTGGGCGATGCTCTGGCAGTAGTGGCACTTCTTTGGCTGGGGAGGCAGGCCACACTCCTTGGCATGGTGGTCCAGGCCGCCGCAGTTGTAACAGCTGTAAGGAGGCGGGAGGAGGCGGAGACAGGGTTTTCAACATATTTCGTTGGAATTTATTTATTTTTTATTATAATTTGTTATACGCGTTAAAAAATTTACAGATTTACCATAAAAAGACAATTTAAAAAAATGAAATGAAGGATAAAAGTGTGTGTGTGTGTGTGTGTGTGTGTTTATATGTGTATGAGAGAGACACAGTGTTGAGTATCGCCAGCTCTTTTATAAATATATTACATTATCGTTATAGGAATATCTAAATTGTATCTATATATATTTTGTGATTCGTTTTATTCAATTATATGACATGATATGCATTTTAATTACGTTGAATATGAAATTCCTGCACTAGCCGCCACCAACCACTAGATGGGAGTATGACATGATATTGTTCTAAGGAACATGTGGTATTACACACAAATAATATTTAACAGTCAGTACATAAATCAGAGCCCGAAACCTTTCTCAGGATATCTCTTGTTTCTATTGGAAGGATGTCAGATGTTGAATTCAGTCACTAATGCTTCCTCTTTTTTCACTCGTCATGCCTACATCAATGCAAGAAGCCACTGTACCTAAATGAAACCTGTGAAAACCTTTGCCTTATTATTGGTATTAGTAATAGCAGTAATACAAAAATAAGAATAATACAAAATAATAATAATAATCATAATAATCATAATCATAATGAATATTATAATTTATTTTATTTGTTATATAAAACCCATTTCATTATATCACCGACTACTGCAGGCAGTGTACAACCTTGGACCTCCTAGTCAATAGAAACATATATATATATATATATATATATATATAACATTCCTCTCTTCCGGCTGCATGTATCTCTACGTGTGTGAGCTACACGTCAAGACTTATTCATTCTTCAATGACGTCTTGCTCTACAAGACGTCTTGTCACTGCTGGGATCTAGCAGGCAGTGGCTGAAAGTAACAATACACCAGCGCCATTGTTCCCCGGCCATGTGAGGGGACCGACCGAGGCCCTCGGAAGGTCCCGAGGTGGCGGAGTCAGGACACAGGACACACTAGCGCTAGCTCAAAGCTACGGCTATGCGGGGGGGGGGAGGGAAATAAAGACAGCTTTGTTGGGCCAGGCTATGGTGTTTGTGTGTTCTTTCGCTGCTTGTTTTGAATAAGCTCAAATGGTGTCGTGTGCGCAGGTTTATGCACGAGCGCGATGCAATGTTTTATTTCCATAGAAATCGATTGTCAAGAGTACCTACCTTCAGTAATGAATGGCAGAGTATAGTAGTATAGGCTTTTAGTAGTTGTGTCGAACCTCAGCCTCTACAGACACAGCGGTGTACACCTTCCTTCCTTGAGCATTGCAGAAGTGTGGGTTCAACATGTTCAAAAAGTTATTTGCAAATGTGTTGTTGTTGTTTTTTTTTAAAAGAAGCATCCGTGACAAAATGCTCAACATGAGGTGAAATCGGTCAAATGAGCTCCAAGGCTCTGACACAATGAAGCAACAGTTTAGTGATCAGTTTATCATCACATGCAGAGGACTGAGGTTTCACTTAATTATCATCCATGGTACGAACATTGGATTCTCTGAGCTATGTGTTATCTACTGCAAAGTTCCATGTAGTGTGAATGAAAAATTTATATTTTTTAAATGTCCCAAAAACTATATAAACTTATCAATATTAAGAATGCATTGAAGATGTATTTAAAATGCCACAATGGACTAAATTGGAGCTTGTTAAAGGATAACTGGACCCTATTTTCCCATCATTTTGGGTCTAAGTGATTAACACTTTTTGAAATTTGTCCAGTATTGAGCGAGAGCGCTTCAGCCGTCAGCCTTGAAACGGGCTGCATTGTAACTCTTTGGGGCAATAGCGCCCCGTCAATACAGAGACATAAAACCTTTTTCTTTACCTTTTGCTTGCTTTTGCCGGTCTGTTTGTTATTGTGTCTAAGTCTCGGTCAAGGAGAATTCTCGCTCTCAAATCTCGCGAGAGTTGAGTTGTTGCAGGAAGAGAAAGGTGGAAACGTGAGAGTTGGAGAGAGGAGTGCCAGTTTTGTTGTGTTGGACTACAGAAAGCATAGCTTAGTGTGATCTAAAAGATTTTCAAAGTCATGGCTGAATATTTAGCTGATTTCCACAATGTGTATCAAGCGAAAGGTAAAGAAAAAAGTTGTATTTCTCTGTAGGGATCCTTTCCATAATGTTGTCAGACACTTATAATAACAATAACAATGTCTGGCAAAAACAAGCACTTTTAGAGGATGTATATTGATGGGGCGCTATTGCCCCAAAGGTTTAAATTGCAGATGTTTCATGGCTGAAGCACTAAAGCTCAATACTGGACCAATTTAAAAAATTGTTGTCCGCATTAGTCACTTAGACCCAAAATGATGGGAAAAAAGGGTCCAGGTTGAAAAAGTCCAGAAGTTATCCTTTAAAACCACATGAATCCAGATCTGAGGATTTGCTGTAATGACGTCTGTATGGCTCAACAATCACTAATTGTATCATTATAAATCAGTACTGTACAGAGGCAACCACAGGTATCAGCCAATCACCACTCTCCCAATATATTATGATGCACCTTATACTGCATTAGGTTCCTATGACAAATGCATCGCATCCTAAATGTCAAAATCAAACGTAGCTATGCAAACTACAACTAAGACTGTTATGATTTTTGAATGAGGACCCAAAGGAAATCTTGGGTCCGCCCAGCAGTAGTGATTTAGAAGTACTTTCTCAACAAAGGTTCACAAAGTGGACCACTTATTGTTTTTAGTGTTGTTTCGCTAATCCGACCCTTAAATGTATGCGCTTTCGGACAGCTGTGTGAAGTGAACCGTTTTTTGACTAATGAGCGCTTGTAAAAAATAAAAATAAAAAGCAAGAAACTTTGTTTTATTGACTTGGCAACAGTAAGTTATGTAACAGTTTGACCAGTAGGGGTCATCCTAGCATAACAGCCATGAGGACCCCAGGGGGGGCGGCTGCGGTTGGCAACTGAGCGTGCTCAAGGTGAAGGTGACTACATCCCAGGGAAGCAAGTGCTCGCCCTACAGCCATCTGTACAACGCCAGGTGAGCTGGCCTTCAAACTACACTCAGCATGCAAATCAACCTACCACTGTGAAAAACCACCCTCAGATTCATTCAGTGCATTTCCATCCCCATTATGATTCAGTGCACTTCCTAAAGGAAATGTCTTGTTCAGACCTTTCAAAATGGGGATGGAAAAGCGTGTGTTTGTCATTTGTGCCACTGCGTGCTGCTCGTAACATATTTGCTTGAGAATGCAGACTGCGGCTTTCTTGAACAAACGTAGCCCACGGAAGGTGAAGCCTTCTTCGTATATATAGATAGTATATGCCTGAGACAGAGGAGAAGGGCAGGCTACAGAGCCCTGCCTCGCCCGTCAGCAAGCTTCAATGTTTTTTTTCCCTTTCTCTCTCTTCCTCCATGCGGCTCCCTCTGACAGATTCTAGCAAAGCACTCTCTGTGATTTTGGCGAGGACAAAGCGACTGATTGAGCCACATATAAGTCCAATCTAGCCCTGCGCCCCGCCATTAAGGTTAAAGCTGCAAATTGACTTAAAATAGTGTGGAGATGGTAGCAGCCAAGTGTCCTATTCAATACCTTATTATGGCGCAGCATAACCATGGCAACAGGTATGTACTCTGGCAGATTGAATAGATGGAATCTATAATCTCTGCCTAGTACTCAGAAATAGCGCAGTGCAGTATGGAAGTGCATACAGCTCAGTCTCCTCCTATACCTTCAGGTTACTGCAGGTTTCACTGCCTCAGAAGGAAGCGCTCTCATTTATTCTGCATTGCTTTCAGGAAGCCGAGGCCCAGTAGCCGAGGGGTTGTGTCAAATTAAGTTCAGTTTATAAATACCGCCCCCAAAAATCCTATTGGTCATAATTACAGTATCTGATCCCATCATCCCAACGTTACTCCCATTTTGATCATTCAATTGTTTATTCATTCATTCATTTATTCATTCATTAAATCAGCAAGTCACTCATTGAGCGAATCAAATCAAGGTCATTCGTCCATTCAACTCAACGCGGTGACTCACCGGTCTCCCTTTGGTTTGCGTTTCTGCAGCAGGACCTTCCCCTTGGGTCTCCTCTCGCTGCCAGCGCAGGGCCCCCCACCGGGCCCCGTCACACGCAGGGACTCCAGGCCCTTGGAGGACTTCTTGTAGGTGAACTCCACCTGTTCACCCTCCTTCAGGCTGCGGAAACCCTCCATCACAAGTTTACTCTGTTGGAGGAAAGAACAGAAAGGGGGAAAGAAACGTTGAGGATTTCTTCAATGCGACACCGATGACTGATGACTCATGCTTTTGTTTTGAATGAGGAGCCGTAGTTCAATATGATATATATTATTAATTATTTATATTATTATTATTATCATGATTGTTATGATCCCCAATATCCACAGTCTACCGGTAGGCATCTGTGAACATGTCTGCTCCTTAATCGGATGTATCTGGTGGCTTCGGATAAAAGCGTCTGCTAAGTTGTAATATAGTTATATAACTCGCAACACATTTGTGGGAAGCGGAACTGTACTGCATACATTGTAATCACTAATCACTAAAAACACATGCACATGTCGGAGGATTTCATACTGAAGTCATTTACTTTGTAAAGGCAACAGAATCTGTCAACACCGTTCTTTGCAATGTAGTTGTGGAGTCAAACTTGACTGGCAACCAAATGTTTACATTCTAAGCCGGGAGTGTGTTTAGCATAGACTCCTGTTGGACAGAACAGACACACACAATGAGTCAAGCCACGGGGTTTGTTGCCAGATAAGACTCAATTGCAACCAATTAATGAAGAAGAGCTTTCCAATGGGCTCCAATGACCACATGCTCATTGACATTTCATGTCTCTTGACATTCATGTGGTAGTACACACAACGAAAAAAAGAAAAAGAGAATCTCATCAGAAATAGAGGAAATTGAGTTTTAAGTGGCTTATACCGATGGCCATCATGGTAACAGCAGCGCTGTAGTGATTGTCTCAAAGTGAGTGCGTTTGACCTCTCTCTCCCTCTGCTTACTGGTCACACACACACACACACACACACACACACACACACACACACACACACACACACACACACACACACACACACACACACACACACACACACACACACACACACACACACACACACACACACACACACACACACATTTATGCGCTTTTACAGACAAACATTCTAGGAATACAATGATATTTATTTGTGCTTTTATGAAACACAAAAGTGTGTGTGTGTGTGTGTGTGTGTGTTGCATACATGTCACAGGTCAGAGCTACGGTCAAGACGTCAACTGGATGGACTCAACAAGAGAAGAAATTGCCGTTTGGAACTCCATGATGGAAAACCCTGAGAAGTGGATTGATGCCTCACTTCCAATAAGAACTAACATAAGACTACGGAATGATTGAATCTCTTGTCAAACACTACCAACCTAATTAACTAAGAATAGCCATCTTTAGCTATTCAGTAGCTCAAGGGGTCGCATTTCAAGTTATGTTTCTCTGTCTGTGTTTTTCTAAATCCCTCTTTCACAAATCTCACAGACATACTTAGGGGCATTAGTCAAGCATTTACATTAATAATATAACTAAGCTTCGTCTGCATTTCAAGTATTGCACTGCATTGGTCTGTCCAATTTGCCTAAGTTGCTAGGAATGCCTGGCTAATACTTCTGTACATTAGTAAAAACCTGAAAGGGAAGCTGCATGTTTACTCTGAGTCAACGTGGACTGTGTAGCCTACCAATCCCCTGAAGAATATCATTATTAGATTAGAAGAGGATTAGAAGTGAGGGAAGAGTGGGGATGTGATCGTAGGCATGTGAGTAGGTTTTAGCCTACTCTTTTCACAAACTCACGACTGGTTTCATAACCATGTGAGGATTATCCAACTGCGGCCAGTTGGTCTTTCAGCCGCCGTTCATTTTACTCTGCGCGTTTATCGGCGTAATTACGGCAGACTGTTGACTGTCGAACCAGAATAAACTCACCAAACTGTCGATCGAGTCTTCAACTTCATATAATTCACCCATGGTCTTCAATCTACATTTAAATGTACATTTAAACATTTTACTGTATTCTATTTTTGAACAAGTTTATACTCATCATTACTCAATCTAATAAAAATGATCACTGGTAAACTAGCCTATTATTTGACAGAGCTGGGTTTAAGTCTTTGGGATCAATCGTTAATTCATTGCTGTAGGCCTATACATGACGTAACAGTGTATTTCATGACGTCACCTAAACAACCAGAAACCTGGATGCGGGGTGGAGACAGGTTGCTATGGAGACGGCATGACAACAGCGGCAGTGCGCGCACTGATAGTCCGTCTGCTGGTTAACAACAGAAATGTCTTCTATGAATAGAAAATGTATACAAAACCTTGCGGAAACCATATCTAAACAAGTAAAACACTGTAAGTACTTGGTTTTTTGTGTGTGTATCATTTAATTTAACAGGTACGCGGACTATAGTCTAGACTAGTAAAAACGATGCGTTATGAAGCAAGCTAAAGTTGGCTAATCTGCTGCCTTGCTACAAGCATCATATATAGACATGTGTGCAAAAATGTCAACTGTTTACTTCATGTATATCAACACATGATTTCACATGAGCAACATGTCCACGCAGTCAATAAAGCCGAGGTCGAGTGCCTGATTCGGCTCTTCAATGGACTCATGGGGGACCAGGGGGCGGTGCCAGGACGAGCTGTGCACGGCCTGGACAGAGGGAGGTTCAGGAACATCCTGCACAACACCTTCGGGATGACTGATGATATGCTGATGGATGGAGGTATAGTATGCCTATCTGCTTGTGAAATCCTACCAAAGTGTCAGTATTAAATGTCAACAGCAACAATAGTAACATAACTGGCTGAGATGTGTTCCTTTGTGTTCAGAGATGGTTAGATAGGATCCAATAGTTGACTTATGATGATTTCTTTCTAGTTTTCCGGGCATTTGATAAGGACAACGACAGCTTTGTCAGCGTCAAAGAGTGGACCGAGGGACTGTCAGTTCTCCTTCGTGGGACCTTGGATGAAAAAATCAAATGTAATCTACCAACATACTTTCAAGGAGAGATAAGAAACAAGGTAATAACCCAATAACCCTCATAGTTGTTTTGTTTCTGTGACCAAGACTGCTTTGACGTGTACGACCTGAATGGGGACGGCTACATCTCCCGGGAGGAGATGTTTCACATGCTGAAGAACAGTCTGATCAGGCAGCTGACGGAGGAAGACCCCGACGAAGGCATCAAAGACCTGGTGGAGATCACGGTCAAGAAGATGGTGAGCATGGGTGAAGTTCTCCTGTGATCTTATTCTGAACTCGAAGTTTAGATTGGCGTCATTTTTGTCCAAAAGAAATACTTTAACTTTTTGGATTTTTTAAAACTTATTTTAGATCTCTCATTTAATTGATTGTCATTCATTGAGTCTTTTAAATGTGATTCCTGCATATGTAAGGCGCTCTGAACGGCCTTTGTGTATGAAGGGTGCCTTATAAGTAGCCTATAACTTTCCTTGCCTAATCACAAAATGAGCAATTTAAAGGATAACTTAAATCTTTCAACCTGGACCCTATTTTAGTGCTTCCGTGAAAAGTCTGCAACTTAACCTTTGGGGCAATAGCGCCCCGTCAATGTACATCCTGAGATGAATGAATTGTGCTTTTTCCTGCCCACAGGACCACGATCACGACGGCAGACTCTCTTTTGAAGACTTTGAGAAGGCAGTGAAAGAAGAGAACCTCCTGCTTGAAGCTTTCGGAACCTGTCTGCCCGACGCCAAGGTATCAATCAAATAAAACAAATGCCTTGAGACCTCATTTTCTATGTACATAGTATTTGACATAATCCTCTCTTATTTTCAGAATATACTGGTATTTGAGCAGCAAGCTTTTCAAGATCAGTCAGAACACTGAAGAATTCATACGGAATGTGATTTGTTTTATTTAAATAAAAAAATATTCAAATAAAGGTGTATATATTTGCTCTTACAGAAAGTATACATATATCAATCGTGTGGATGGTCAATAAAAGTCTCTGTCAACCACCAGAGAAAGTAGACCTCAAATCCTGCGGCGTGGTTTAGTCTTTTTCTCTTTCGCTGGTTTGCTTTCAGGAACTGAGGCCACCTAGAAGAAACAAATGAATAATTCTACAGTTTATAGTCATATCGTTAAATGTAATGAACATCATTTATTCAAATAACAACCATTTCAAGAGTGGCTACCTGTTTCAGTGTGTTCCTGATCTGGTGGACTGTTGTGTTCAGCGATTCATCCTCCATGTCCAATTTGGGCGGTTCCGGTAGCTGTGGACCAATGAGAGGAGAGTTCTCCCCCACGACGTCATGAGACGACAACAACAACGGGTCACGCGGCTCCTCCAGCGTACGCTTCCTGTTCTCCAAGTGTGTGGTCCTTGGCACAAACCTCACCGCAGACGCTAGTTTGGGAGTCACTCGTGTCTCCGTGTCTTTACGCTGGACACGTGTGCTCGTAACCCGTGTTTCACGCGGTGCCGTGTCAGGGAATGTGTTATGTAACGACCCCATTCTGTCCTCTGACGGTCTGGCTTGATTTGAGTTGCGTCTGCACCAACCGTCTTCTCGAGGAGGTAACGGCAGTGCCGGAAAGCCAAGGTAATGGCCGGTGCTGGAGTGGTCTGGAACATAATAACCAGCAGAACGCTTTTCACCAGCAGAACGCTTTTCACCAGTTGATGTGGTGGCCTCTTCTGATTGGGGAGCGGGGTCAGGTGGTGTGGGGTCCCCCTCATTAGCCTCTTTCGTCTGCTGCCTTTCTCTTGCTATGAAACAATAATGGCAAAAACCCCATCATATGTATTTTAGTATGCATAGTACGCTATTTAATTGTGCTATTGGGCCTACCAATGTGAATTGGTACAACATTATGTTTGTTTAGATAAAGTACAATGTACCAATATTGTGACATGTCCTGATCACATATCGTCGTCGGTCTTGTAACTTCAGCCTGGTGTCCTCCACGGTTTCATATTCAGGAACATAACACACGTGGAGCACACCCCCGTAGAAGCTCTTCTCATCCAGGTGCCGCTTGACAGCCCTGAAACAACAACAACAACAAGTTAGTCCTTTACTAGTGGAACCGTTCAGGAGGTCTGGATGCTAAAGCGGCATGGCCCAGCAGCATGGTATACAATATACTATAAACAAGTAACACATCCTGACCTCGCACTGGTGAGCTTCTGGAACTTGACGAGGTAGACCTCTGTGAATTGCTCGGCGGGGTACTCGTCCAGCGGCCTGTACTCCTCGATGACCCCGTACAGGGCGCAGCGCTGGATCAGTTCGGACATCACTCCGATGGCCGGGACACCTTGCACCATCAGGTAGCGGGACTCCAAGTTTATTGTGTAAACCTGGGCGGAAATATGATGATGAACACTGTACACGGTCCTAGCAAAAGGGTGTGTGGCATGATCGCTCCCCTACTGGCCATTGCTAAACACAATGCAAAACCAAGCCTGTTTAAATGGACGCTGAAGACAGACGCGGACAATATTGGTATTCTTTAAGATTCTATGTAAATTATTAAATAAAATAAAAAATGATAAATTATTGCACGTGCAAGTGGCTTTATCTGTATGTTGGGATTTGCGCACGCACAACCGTAAAGCAATACGAGGCTCTTTCATGATTCCCTCTTTGTCATATGTTTAGATGAGGCAAAGTGTCCTTACCTTCACCGCTTTAGCTTTCCTACCATCGCGATACTTTGGTCGAGAAATGCACACTTTCCTCTGTTCGTGATGTTTGTATATTTCAGGAGTTCTCCAGCAATCCGGCTTGTTGACAGGTGCCGCCATGTTTGGTGAAACACATCCCCGTGTTTGCCTTCAAAATAAGAGATTTGGCGTGCACGCCACTGAGCTATGTTGACTTCTAGACGGTTTGGAGGCTTTTACTTTGAAACGCCAGAAAACGTGTGCCCCTAGCTGTACCGTGGCGCACAGAGCGCATCGATCGGTGATCAGTTATGCACTAGCTAGCGTTCAAACAACAGGTTATGAGCCATTTAAAATTATGTTTGTCAATCAAGGCATCCAGCCAGTCACAGTGGCTTTCAATAACGCGAAGAACTGCTTTCTTCACCTTCCCCCAAACGTGATATCACATCTGTCGCTGCGTGAGGTGAGTTAGCATGTGTGTTAGCAAGTGAGTGAAACTTCCTCAGGCTACTTATGAGACATGAGCTGCCGATCCGTCGCTATGTTGTCCATATTACTATATTAACCTACTGCTGACACACTTGCCCTGTTCCCCGTGTTGTGCTAACAACTGGTTTGTCTACTGTTTTCTCCTGCTCGTCTTAACTTAATGTGTCCATGTGGTTCCGATCCAGACTAGAGTTTGAGTAAATACCCAAATCATCCTTCTATACGTTTTTCTACTGAAGTCACGTTAAGTTCATGTGCATGCCATGCACGGTGCAATGTGAGAGACATGGCATTTTTCTAAAAGATTCCTCATGGTCTGCCAATTGCAATGCATTTATTTAATCACAATAATATGCACTGAAAGTCGATGCATCAAAGAATGCTCGACTGAACGTCTTCATTGCTATGCTTATAAAAGTTATATATATATAACGATATAGAAACGAGTACACCGATTGTGCAATGTTGTTGTAATGTCCTTGTAACGTCACTTGGTGGCGACAAAGTATTACATAATAAATGGAACACAAAGTGGGCACACTATTCTATAAACCGCCAACCTACTTCACTTTTAAGGTTGAATATTTAAAACTACGTTTGATTCTAATCCCCAAACAGTTAGTGATAGAAGAGTTTGACTTCCAATTACTTTCAGTTTATTTGTGTGTGTTTGTTTATGCCTGTGGTGTGTGCATGTGCACACTCAGATATATTTACCTGCCACAGGTAAAATATATATGTGTAAATATCCTTTGTTTTAGAACCAGGCTTTGGAGTTGTCCTGGGTCCATGGATCTCCAGTGTTCCTCAGCTGGACCAGGAGCAGGAGCTCCTCAAAGCCCGAGGAGCATAGGGTGGAACTGTGTCGCCAGCTGGGAGAGAAACTGGGCCTGAAAGACGGAGAACAGGTTAGGGGTTCTGGTAACGTTGCAGTGATTAGACACTAGTGTTTGTTTATGTGTGCACGTCGTGACTGTGTGTTGTTTTCCCAAGGGCTTCCTGAGGCCATGCCAGCAGGTCTCGTCTGTTCATCAGGTTTTCGTGGAGCCGCTGTCATCCGACGACTGGGAGATCTTGGTGAGTCTTGTTGACTTGTTTGGTCTGAGGCCTATCCAACAAACTGTCCTTAGATAATATGTCCCCCAGTTGTTAAAACAAAAGTAGAGGATGAGTGTCCTCAAGTTGATCAATAATAAAGACCTAATAAATTCATGTAATTCAGTATTTCTTTCATAATAATATATACACTTATTTTCATTGAATGGAATTTTTAGACAGTAAACCGAAGTGAATAACGTATTCTGAGTAACCAGGCCAAATACAACACGGCAGTCTCCTTGTAAGAACAGGACACCTCTCGGAGGGGCATGGATGGCCCTATTGGGTTCCTGTATGTGTTTTGATGAATGTTGCTTTATGCTGGCTGACACTCGGTAGGAGCTCCACAGTGCAGCCCTGGAGCAGCAGCTGTTGGACCAGATTAGAGTTGTGTTCAAGGACGCGGTGTTCCCCGTGTGGGTGGACCAGCGCACCGCCGTCTACATCAGAATCGGTCAGCGTCACTCCCGCCACTTTCTCACTGTTTTCCTAGTGCTAGTTTTGACTAATCATTAAAGTAATGACCGTCTGGCACTCTTAACATCACCTCGAGTTTAGACGTGAGATGTAATTGTAATTAACTTTATAATTCTTTTTTGCCTTAAATCCAGATGCTGAACACACATATGCACAGCAAGTGATCTTATAATACTAAAATACCCTCATGCTAATCATACTGAAGTTGGCATTTTACAACTTTATTAAAGACCCCAGATTTTGACACAGAGCAAACCTAATAATAAAAGTCTCCTATGGGCTCTTTCCTCTCCACAGCGTCCCTTGCGCCAGCTGTGCCTCACGGCCGCCTGGAGCGGTTCACAGAGCTGGTCGTCTCTCCGAAGACCAGACCCGGGACCAGCGGCTTCCTCCACTCTCCGCCCGGAACCAGCGAGAACCCGCCTCCGTACGGGCACTCGACCTCTGACCCCCCTCGCCGCTTGCCACAGTCCCCGGGGGAAAGTCACAACGGGTCCCCTGTGCAGTCCCAGCAATGGGGTGGCATCGCCGACCTGAAGGGCCTCATGCGCTACCTTTTCACTGGCGCTCCGGACCCCGCTAAGGAGGCGATGCCCTCCGTTCCGGACCTCCCCGCGCTCCTCAGTGCCTCGGTCCACAGAGTGTGCCATCAACCCCCCAACGCTCTCTGCACCATTAACCCCGGCGCGGCGGCCGTGGTCCATCTGTTTCCCTGGAACGAGACCATGGACCATGGCGGCGGCTCCATCCTGTCCCGGTCGGCCGTCACGTACGGCCTGCTGTCCAAGATCCCCTCACCCAAGGGGGCCAGGGATGGGGCCAAGAGGGCCGCGGGGACCAAGGTGAGCACAGGTGCACCGAAGGTTGGACAGGAGGTGGTGAAGGAGCAGCAGCAGCAGCAGCAGCAGGAGGAGGAGGAGGGGAAGGAGGTGGCGGTGGTGCGCGTGGTGTGCCACCATGTGGAGGAGCTGCAGGACAGTCAGAACTATGGAGAGATCCATTGTGGAAGAGTCTGGGTGAGTATCCCCATCTTCACACCTCCCAATCTGGCTCATTCTAGCTCCCACTCCTTTTTCTCCGTGCTCATTGGCGGCCGTAGCGCGTAAAGACATGTTGTGTGTTTTATCGGTTCTCTGTTTTATTGGTTCTCTGCAGATTACGCAGCACTTGGCAACGAGCTTGAAAATCGCTCCCCACTCGACGGTACGAATTCAGCCGGTGGAGTCGACCGTGAAAGTAGCCTTCGGCATCCGCCTGCAGACTTTAGAACCGCTGGTGAGAGAGAGAGAGAGAACTTCTAAAAACGGTTTAGTTTGAGATGTTTGCCTGTCGGCTGCCGTCACTTCACCATGTTGTTCTCTTCAGCCCGAGGAGAGCGATGATGCGATCCAGACGGCCTTCCTTGATTGGCTGCACTCTCAGAGCCACGAGCCGCTAGCCTGTCTCACCGCCCGCTCCAGCGTCATCCTGCTTCATGGACCCAATGGTGATATAGTATAGTAGTTTCCCTTGAGCAAACATTACGTGCTGTTTAGTCAGCAAGCATTCAGCAGATGCTTATATGCAATGTTTTGGCACATGTCATCAAGGAGCAGGTAGGGGTTATGGCATCTTGCTCAAGGATGCCTACAGGTAGACTGTGGACATTGGGATTCGAACCCTAACCACTAGACTATCTTGTCCTTCATTATGAAATAATAAAAACACACGGCTGCAGGTGGTCATATCAGCATATTCAACTCCAACTGACTATTCGCGTAAAGATGACCTAATGGTTAAAATACCGCTTTGACGTCCTCATTGCTAATACAGACACATGGCGTTTTCTTCCTTCCAGCTAAATTGGAGCTGGCTTTGACTGTGCTCCAGCCGGAAGCGAAGAGCGAGGCGCCCGACCAGCTCTTCCTGTTAGTGCCAACTGTCCTCCAGAAGGCAGAAATACAGGTAGCAGCTTGTGCATACTGCACCTCCTCAACCCCACACACCTCACGAGTGCATGTGTAGCGGTCCTCTGTCGTCCCACTGCTGGTTGAATATGGACGAATCCCAATCCTCCAGGAGCGAGGCTGCCAAGAAACACTCTCTGAAAAGCCGATAATTCCCCATCCCTAATCCCATTTTAGGTAGACAGAGAGCCGGCAACCACAGACACGACGATGAACGCCGTGGCTGGTGTCCCGTACACAGAGCTCCCCCTCCTAGGTACTCTCGGGTGAGTTAACCCCCTGTCTCCCCCCCCCTCCCACTCTGAACTAGTGTGTTTGTTGGACCACGGCCGGCCGCTGTGGCCCGGCAGCGGGGCGGACCAATCACAAAAACGACGGGTCCTTGTTGAGTTAAAACCCTCCACGCTGTGTGTGTTTAGTGGGACGGAGCAGCTGAGCAAGGCCGGCTTCCAGTTTATGTCCCACAGCCTGCTGGGAAGCCCCCTGTCCCGGGAGCTGGTGGCCATCGGCCAGGGCCTGCGTGGCGGGGCTCTGCTCATCACCGGAGCCAAGGTGAACGCAAAACAATAACAATAATAATAATAATATGATAGAATGATGATAGTACTAAACTTGAAGATGGATGATCTGTTTACTAAATAATTCCAAGTCACTTGGGATAGCCGTTTGGAAACTACGTACTCTTTGTCTACGTGAAGAATGTGGAGTGTTTGTGTATACATGTAAACAATTTGCATGTACATGTAAACAATGCAATATACATGGCAACACGAATAGGCTATTAATAGTTGCAGTAATTCTCTTTGTGGAGTTGTCCTTGTTGTTGCTCTTCTTTGTCCTAGTTTTTCCAACAGAAAAAAAATAAATAAACGAAATGTAAGAAATCCCACAGTGACACCCCAAGCACCGTTTCTACCATGACACGAAAAGATGAAAGCAACTCACGAGAAGGGGACCCCTGAATAATGAATGAAGAAAATAATTACGTATAAGAGAGCCTATGAAAGTTTGATTGGAGATGGGATTTAGAAAGCCCAAACTGCATTATATTCAACACAATAACGGGAAAATAAAGGAAGTTTTGATCATGAAACTTAAGCGTGACTTACGGATGTAATGTTCTCTGTATGTCGATGGCTGATGGCCGTGCCCTCGTCTCTCCTCCCAGGGAAGTGGCAAGAGCTCCTTGTCCAGAGCGCTGTGCAGGAAGGCTGGAGAGGAGCTGGACACGCACGTGGAGGTAGTGGACTGCAAGAGGCTCAAAGGTAGACATGCACATACACACTCACACACACACACGCACACTGGCAAAAGAGTGCTATGCACTTTATATTTCTTCATAAAAACTTTATTGACTTTTTGTATTTATATTTCTAGGGAAAAGGCCCGAAACGGTGAGACAGTCCCTCGAGGAGACATTCCAACGGGCACGGTGGAGGCAGCCCTCGGTGGTCCTGCTGGATGACCTCGATCATGTGACAGGGGCTGCGACCACAGCGGAACATGAGGACGGCCCCGAGGCCCGCCTACGACAGCACATCGCTCAGAGTAAAAACCATCTTCATTATGTTACATATATATATACGGTATATATATATATAAAAATAAACTAGAATCCCAGCAGGCTAAACGTGTGTGTGTGTGTGTGTGTGTGTGTGTGTGTGTGTGTGTGTGTGTGTGTGTGTGTGTGTGTGTGTGTGTGTGTGTGTGTGTGTGTGTGTGTGTGTGTGTGTGTGTGTGTGTGTGCGTGCGTGTGTGCAGGTCTGATGGACATAGTGGATGACTTGGTGGTGCGGTCCAGCCTGGTGTGTCTGGTCGTCACCAGCCAGACGGAGCACTCTCTTCACCCCTCCCTCATCGTGGCGCAGGGCTCACACTTCTTCCAGGGATTCCTGCACATCCAACCCCCTGACCAGGTCTGTTTAAAACCAAACACACACACACACACACACACACACACACACTTTAGTATTGAATGACTAAATGTGAAGGTACATTAAGGAGCAGGTAGAGATAGCGGTTAGGCATTTTTGCTCAAGGATGCTTACAGGTCAGTAGCATTCCCCTTGGATTCCCAACACCCCAGCCACTACACTGTCCTCTCTCTCTCTCTCTCTCTCTCTCTCTCTCTCTCTCTCTCTCTCTCTCTCTCTCTCTCAGGCCCAGCGAGCGGAGATCCTGCGGCGCCTTGTCCTCCAGAAGACCTGCTTATTGGAAGACACAGCGGACACGCTGGACCTGGGAGCCGTCGCCAAGGAGACAGATGGTTACCTGGCCCGCGATCTGGCACTCTTGCTCGAGCGGGCTGTGCACGCCAGCGCTATGCAGGAGGAGCACAGCGGCCAGGGTACTGCCCTACACACTCCTCCCTACGACCAGGGTACTGCCCTACACACTCCTCCCTACGACCGGGGTACTGCCCTACACTACACACTCCTCCCTACGACCAGGGTACTGCCCTACACTACACACTCCTCCCTACGACCAGGGTACTGCCCTACACTACACACTCCTCCCTACGACCAGGGTACTGCCCTACACTACACACTCCTCCCTACGACCAGGGTACTGCCCTACACACTCCTCCCTACGACCAGGGTAC
>OOFB01008788.1:0-26823 GCA_900323305.1 Trachyrincus murrayi | reverse complement strand
CAAAAAAGTGTGTGCGTGTGTGTGTGTGTGTGTGTGTGTGTGTGTGTGTGTGTGTGTGTGTGTTTTATATACATATTTGTGTTCATTGCGTGTGTAATACTACGTCAGTTATTTAGAATTTAGCTGCTGTATTGAATTAAACATAAGTTGATCCTTCATAGGTGAGCTTATCTGGACGTTTCCACATAGGACTCTAGAGACAGCTCTTTGGAAGCTGTGTCTCTGGAGCTTGACGATATTCTTTAAGAATAATAATCTATTTAGTATTTCAATCAACCAAGTGGATCATATATGTTTACTATTTTACTAGACTTAGGAGTTAGGGTTAGCCCATTTTTTTGTCCATTCACTTATAATGTATGAGGTGTGAATTATGCTGCAAACGCACATATAGCTTGGGATACATTTGACAAATTAGTAGAATAGGATGTAAAACGATAACCAAATAAACATTAAAAAACATGTTTTGTCTATCTATCTATCTGTTTGTCTGCATTCTGTCTGTCTACCTGGCCCTCTGCCTGCCTGTCTCTGTATATTTATTTCTGCATAACATATCAAAACTTACCACCTTATCACTTGTTGTCTCTGACTAATAGTTAATCGTTTGAATCGCGACCGTAAATAAAAGTTCACCGAAAACTCTCAACTCTGTCTCAAGTCAACTGAACTCTGCAAAGTCAAAGCTCAAAATCCCATTTTTTTGTCCTTTCACTTATAATGTATGAGGTGTCAATTATGCTGCAAATGCACATATATCCTGCTTGGGATACATTTGGCAAATTAGTAGAATAGGATCTCACCAGAGACCAGTTATACCCCGATTTCTCCACGAAATCAATATCTGCTTTCCCCATACATCATGAATATGATGTATCTGTGGAATCTGTGGATCCAGCTCTCTCATTGGATGTTTTTTTTATAAGCGCTGAAGGTAACTCGAGTTGGGCATTACTTAGCCAGAGTGTTTACCGAGAAATAATCAACTAATAATAACCAAACTAATACAAATTTGAGCATATATTAATTTAATAATAGCATATAATAATAGCTTTTTTGAGTATTTACCTTGCCTAGGCCAAAACATGGCTTTAAAAGGGTTGTGAGCAACATGTTCTAAACGTTTTGTTTTTCTTCTTGATAGGACTAAAGTTGCTGTAACTGCCGGTAGGCCTATCTCTCTCTGTAAAACATGGCGAAAGCAAAGCATAACTCATCGTCAATGTGATATGCACTAGACAACAATCAAGCACTGTAAATAATGCCATCACACATAATCACGTTATGTGTGATCCTTCCTAATTCGCAGTTACTTATTATATATAGTCATGTACGATTTGAATAAGGGATCCTTTTTTAAATAAACCAACGGTCTTTTGAAGTCATATTTGCTCTTCACGTAGCCTATTACACTGGTGATACAAATATGCTCCTCCAAGCTAAAGTGTGGTTGTTTCAGCATCCAACCACATGTGAATCTTGGCACGACAACCATACATACCTGTTGAACACAATGAACCCTGGCAACTGTTCATTAATTTAGGCTATTTTCGTGTAGCCCCGCCTAAAAATTGTACGGTACAATTCTATAAAATTATTAGAATTCTGCAGACCTACTCCACAGCTCCATCACTAGCTCAAAGTAACCTACCCCTTCATCGACACCAAACCACAAATATTTCCTTTGAACTAATTTATATAATTTTATATTATAATTTCGCATCATGATTAATACTGTAGTGGCCTCAGCGTTTAAAATTGAAGAAGCTGAGACATACGCTGTTTATTTTATTGATCAGCAACAACCAACATATAACTGAATAGTTGAATAACAAATTCAACACATTGCTATTTTACGTCGTCATTTTGGTTTTGTAGATATAACAAAGCAAAGTCAAATTCTTTACAAGTCCCCCCTGGAACCTGCTCAGGTTCCTGGGGTACGGGAGAATCCCCGTCTGAAATCAAATACTATCAGGGGATCACTTTAGATTACTAGCCTACTGGATCCGAGATTACTCAAACTGAGATGTACTGTCTTAAGTTTTTATATTGTATCACTTGACACTGTGGCAAATCACTAATGTAACAGGTGTGCATTATTGTCATGTATCATCATCATCATCATCTTCGAATACATTTTTTTATTTGAAAAAGTATAATTTTTTCCCAGCGTGGAGCCTGTTTATGCAGGCTCTATGCTCTATGCCAGGCAAGCTGCTTCGACCACGGTTCTGACGTTATGCTGACGTCACTGCACTCCCATAATGCAACGAAACGTATGACAAAAAAAGGTAAACAACAGGAATTCACGATGGCAGCGGACAGCGATGTGAGTTTTCTACCTAACATTAACACAACTTCAGCAATATGATACATGCGCAAAAACAACCGAAGTGACAATAATGTATTTCCCTTACAGCCCGAGACGGAGGTGTTTGAGATCACGGACTTCACTACCGCGTCAGAATGGGAAAGGTGCTGAGGAGAGCTAGCTAGCTTTGGTTTCACTACTCAAATTATGCCTTGCTACGTTTTTAAACAATACTCGTCACTAGTAATAAAGTGAGGTTTGGAGTATTGTATGTGACCTAATGTTCCACTTTCGCACGAACGACGCGACTATCAGAGCAGAACAGAAGGTTGAAAGGGCAAAGCTGTTCCTTGCCATAAAATAACTTGCTTGCACAATAATCTTATTGGGTGTTACATTTGTCTCAGTTCGGGCAGCAGCGCTATAATGACAGGAGACACTGAACTTTTCAGGAAAATATTCTACAACCTCTATAGTAGTATGTCCTAATAAAAACACAGTGGACCGCATCAAATCAAATGCCACGTAGATAATTATACATGTACATTCAGTGAACCATGCATGTACATCAACATGCAGTGAAATGCTTGTCTCCTTAGAAAGCAGTGGTGCTTAATGCAAGTGAAATGTATGTATCAAGTACATCTTGTCTTCCTACATACTATAGTTGAATACATCTATATGCTGGATGGTGTTGCTTCTCTTTTCTTTTTCCTGGTACATGTTTCCCCTGTTTGTTTCTGACCCTGCAGTGTATGCTCTGAATGAAAGCAGAACAAAAACTGATATACCACTTTGTCCCTCGGCAGGTTTGTGTCAAGAGTTGAAGAAGTGTTAAATGACTGGAAGCTCATTGGCAGCTCTGCCGGAAGGTCTTCTCCAGAGAAGGTAAACACACAATTTTACTGGCGCTTACCTTTTACCCCAAAGTAAGACCACTGACGAGACCATTCTTGATTCCTTTACCACAGCATTGTTGAATACCTGATCCTGATTGGTCAATAACGTTCCAAGGGTGTGCATTATTTTTTAATAACGGGACACCTTTGCTTTTTAACACTTCCAAATCAGTGCACTACGAATCCAACATTAAAAACAACGGTCAAATGCAACTGTCGACCAGATGTTTCCTTGACAATGCAAAAACAATATGCTCAAAGCACTGTGGAAGAATATTTTAATTTCAGCTGATTAAGTCGATGATAAAGCAATAATGTTATTGATGAAAGTAACTAATATCTAATCATTGTTGATAACTGTGGTATAAGCGGAATAAACCACGATGGGGTGTCCCGTTACTGGAAAATAATGTACGACGGGGGTGGTGATGCAGCTGTGTCGAAGCAGAGGTTGCTTACCACCACCAAAGTTACTTACTTATAGAACTTACTTCTTCTTCATTCTTATCAGGGTGAATACACCAGTGGCACCTGGGAGGAAAAATCTCAGGAGATCAACTTTGCTGACTTCAAGTTCTCAATCACTCACCACTACTTGAAACAGGAATCAGACAAGAGTGACCTGAAAGAGGAACTCGAGGAAGGTACAGTAGTGATCATTTAGCTTTTTTCTGCCAAGGCGATATGGCAAATATAGTCAGAATGAACCATATTCATACTTATACTATGGTATTTGTACATTTGTTGCTCTTTAATTGTGTAGATATGGGACTGTATATGGAGTTATTGGGATTTGTATAAAGAAGACGATTAATGTATTTATTTAGAGATTATATTTATTTGAGTTATTAGTTTACATTTGCTCCAATTCAACTTATGAATTTGTTAAGATCATTTTACAAGCTTTTCTTTCCCTGTTATTTTTTCAAATCCAAAATAAACAAGGACATATATTTTAGTGCATAGGCCACTTGGAAGTGTTTCAGTCCCTCTGAGCTGATACAAATCTGCTCTGTGTGTCTAGATGCATTTCCCTTGGCTATGCAGGACCTCCTGTGTATGAACAATGATTTTCCACCCAGAGCCCACTGTCTGGTGCGATGGTGAGTGGCACCCTGTACACCCTATACACACACAGTTTAGAATATCGAAATGTGAACATGGTAGATATATGCATGACAGATGCAACACTTATTTTTTACATTAGCACAGTCCCAAAACAGTTTAGAATTTATGAAAAACAACGCTAATGTTAAAACTATAGTCTCTCGGTACTCTAGTAAGCACAACACTCTGGGCTGGGCAATAATTCAATATTATCATTTATTGTTATATGAGTGGTGTTGTCTAGTCATAATTTAATGATATCGACTTTATGATAACCACTTTTGTGGTCTTAATTAATTATGGTGAGAAGATGCCCAGAAGATTATCTAAATGAGAGCTTTGAAACATCAGAGAGAAAGGAAAAAAATGTTGCGTAAATAATATGACAGCGTAGGACGGTTTAGAATTTTAGACCTATATGTGAAGTTCCTCATTCTAATCATGATAATACATGAGATACATTTTTTAGTTTTTATCAAGATCCATCTTTCAGCAACTTTGAATCTAAAGGCACAATCAGCCATAATCGTTTGATGTTTCGACTTGAATTGTGACTGAATTTTTTTTTCATTTCATATGTACGCTCGTAAATTATGTGTAGAATGTTCTTTCATAACTGCTGGGCTAATTAGCTGTTATTTATGTGACAGTACAATGTGTTAACTGGGATTAGTGTTTACCGTACTGACATGCATTTAGTCAAGAAATTGCTCCTCAATGCCCATGTTGCCACGGCAACTTGGCCCTTCCATCAAACTCTCTAAAATACAAGACAAGATGGTGCTGTATTAATACCAGATTAATAAATCCCCTCATTCCTCACAGCAGCAAGTACAGGACTGCCAATTATTTCCCTGGTCCGCCCACACAGGTATGGCATGCGAGAGTTCTTGGTCATCTCGCCGGGCGCCAACTGTGAAGCCATCATCAGCGAGTCCAAGTGCAACTTACTGCTCAGCTCCGTCTCCATATCTCTGGCCAACAGCGGCTGGTGAGTCCGATTTAAATTTTAAATAATATTTTTGAACTAAGAAGCGATATGTACTGTCCCCCTTTCTGCCCCTTAATTTGTATGCTTTTAAATGTTTTAATGTAACCTTTTATTGATATTTTGTTCTGTTTTCATTCCTTGTCTTTTGTCTTGTTGTAAAGTGTCTGAGTGTCTAGAAAAGCGCTATACAAATAAAAATGTATTATTGCGTATTACTGCTTTCGTGTAAAGTATGCTGTCAGTATTTTTAAAATGTTTTTGGTGACTCGTGGCTCTTAATGGTGGTCTTAATGCGAGCAAATGGCTTTAGACATCGCTGTAACTTTGGTTGTGTGCGCGTGCATTTGCATACATGCATGTGCATCGCACATCAGTCAGTTGACACACAAAAGCAAAGCAATACAGATATAAAATGTATCCTTATACAGTTCTCTACATTATACAGTATGTAGTGAATTAGCCCTGATGACAGATGTAAAGCAACACACTGGTCAACTGTTTAGTTTGTATTATTTTAACATGAACACAGAACAGGCACATTTTCTTATTCATTTCTACCTGCATTGTGGAGGAACAAATTATTTTCACCGTTGCTTGCTTCCCTGTAATAGTTCCTATACAACATGAGTGTGGAGGTGATTACCGCGATTTTAAAAATAAGGCACTACCCAGTATATAGAGTAGTGTGTTGGGATAGTAGACCTTCAGTCTAGCCTTGATTTCCAGTCCCTCTTGTGACACTTTCGTTGGCTGTACTCCGCTGGCCACACAATTATGGAGAGAAACGAGAGGGAATTTCTTGAAGTAAAAGAATATCCAATGCATGCGCTACTTGCACTGACATGCACATGAAACACGACTGATTACGGAGTGTTCCAGTTGAAATGAATGAACTTCTTCTCTTGTTGTGAGACAAAATGACGGATTTGGTGTGATGGCAACAAGCTGGTAGCAATACGTGTGCGTGAGTGAAGAGGTCATGTCACTTACGAGAGAATTCTTTTGTACATTTTTGCTCTACCGATCTCTGGATTAAAAATCATTATCAACATTTTTAAATTGTTTTATTTTAAAATGTAGGCCTATATATTAGGTAATTTATTGGTGGGGCTAAGCCAGCTCTCCCTCGCGGCCACTGCACTAAAGCGATAGAAGACCTGTTTTGGCATTTGGTGTTACAGTTAATGAAGAGCTAATAAAAGTTGATTTTATTTTCCTTATGTTAAGTTAAGTAGAGTATAACATTTTAGTAGACAACCAGGCATCTAGTGAATGGTTTAATGTGCAGATTCAGCTTTTATACTACTTCTGTACCGATACCATAGCATTTCCTATGTCAAGATAAATATTTTAGAATCTTTATTTTCCTTGTGCTGAAAATGTTAATCTTTACCTCATGATTGTCTGTTTCAGACTACATGTTAAGCCAATATTTATTTAAATGATAAAAATAACGGCATCTCTTTTAATTGTGTGCCATTTTGGTCTACTTGCAGAGTAAAAATGACGGACTAGACTGTATATATGTCAGACTGTGGTTAGAATAGATGCAAATCATAATGTCCCTGAAAATCACATCAGGGGTAATAATTGTCCAGTCAATAAAGCACACTTTGGGCAGTGAATTGGAGAGTGTTACTAATTTAAATGAGCTGTCATTTGTCAGATAGCCACTTTCTTTTTTCCCTCTGAATATTTTGTCCAACGTTACTGACATGGGACATCTCACTGCAGGTGTAATGACAATGGAGAAGATAATTGCTTCACAGCAACATTGTACTGCTTTGTAATGGCTGCCAAGTTACTGTGCATCTTCTGGACAGCTTATGCACATCAGCACGTCCCACCAGCTACATGTATCCATGGTAACATCCCAAGGGTGGATTACTTTTACATGTATTAATTTGCAGCAAGTGACTGTTGTGTGTGTGACTACTGTGAGGTTAACAGGGTTTGTTTGTAACTGCATGTGGCCTGGTGCTGTAGTTCTTCAACTGCTTGTCATGATCTGGGTCCCATTATCTGGATCAGAATCAACTCTTAAAATGTATAATTATTTAAAAAAATTATACTTTTATTTATTCCTTTTATAAATTTTTTATCCACAAGGAAGAGGAAGAGAACTTGATGCGATAATTGAGGTGTGAGCCACACAGTTTTTTTCTTCTTCATATCTGCACATCGATATACCTCAAGCTTTAAAAAAAAATAGAAACATGGTGGGCGTGTAGAACACTTGCTGTGGCGTCGAATCACATTGGGTTGCTCCATAGCAACTGAAAAGCTGGGGTCACCTGCACCCCCCTCCGTCCGCTGCTGTAGGAAGAAGGCATAGGGGGACATACAATACATATCAGTCACAAATATGCAAATTATATTGGGTTTAAATAAAGCTTAGAATTAGCTGTCCTAGGCAATGAATGTAATGATCACAAAACTGCTCTTATGAGGCATTGCAGTGTCATTAGTGGGTGAGCTCTCCTAACGTTAAAATGGCCGTCGTTATTAATGTAACACCCCGAGGTTCTCCAGGCTTTGCGTTTATTGGCTGCACTTCTGCTAGCGTCCACCTGGTGACACTGTGTAGCTACTGTAGAAAGGGAGGGAGAGGGGGGGGCTGTGGTGAACAACAAAACCTGCTACACCACCTCAACGGTATCCAACGGAACAACCTGACACAGACTTACAATACATTTTTATGAAATCCCCCCACCCCCCGTCCCTCCTCTGCCCCGGTGTCTGCAGTCAGGTGCCAATGTTTGTGCAGATCCAGCAGAAGTGGAGGCGGATGTATGCCGGGGAGTGCCAGGGCCCAGGCGTGCGCACCGACTTCGAGATGGTCCACCTCCGCAAGGTTCCCAGCCAGTACAACCACCTGTCTGGCCTGCTCGACATCTTCAAGTCCAAGATCGTGAGTAGTGTTAGCAACGCACGTCGATAAATAAATAAATACATACATGGGGGAAAAAACACAGGCATGAATCTAATCCCATTCCTGCTGTCCTCAAAAGTCCTCCATGTTGCGGCCCCACGGCTGCCTTCACTTGCCCTTGTCCCATTTCCATCCTCTTATACCCTTCACGTCCTCTCTCTCTTTCACTCTCTCTCTCTCTCTCTCTCTCTCTCTCTCTCTCTCTCCCACTTTCACTTTCCTCCCTGTATTTCTTGATATATATGCTGTATGTGGCAGTTTCTCCTGCCATACATGCCATCTACAATGGTTTTTCAGGGCTTTTTCAACAGTAGGACACAGGCAGATGATGGTTAAACCGGTTTATTGTAGAGTTTGAACAGGCAGAGCAGGTGGTACGTGCTGACATGCTAGTGCTCCTCTTGAGTGTGTGTGCTGGTGGCTGGTTTAACCTGTGGGCCTTGATTGGCCAATACCCCACAGGTGTGCAGCCTCACCCAGCTCCAGAGTCTAATCAGTCTGACTCGGACCAGGTGAGGCTGCGTAAACCAGCCACCAACAACACACACTCCACAATATATATATTTCTTAATATATGTAATATGTCATATTTCTTGTATGTTTTTTTCTTGTCATCAGGGCTGTCCCCTGACCCCTCTGCCTCCCATCACCATAGCCATCCGCTTCACTTACGTCCTGCAGGACTGGCAGCAGTACTCCTGGCCCCAGCAGCCTCCAGGTACACCCAGACACAGCAGGGAATCATATACCTGCCAATTCCCCGGGGCAAGCTTAAAGGGACAGTTTGCCATTTATTTATTGTTTTTTGAGGGCCTGTCATTCCCCTTTTTATTGACTCCCACTAGTAGCTCAAGAAGGAAATTGGTCGGGGGGGGCCTGAATTTTCTCAGCGTGCTGCTCACTCACACATCACATTGAAACTAAATGTATACTTGATGCACAGAGTTGGAAATGAATGCTTGAAATTAAAAATAAAATCATATTTGAGGTTGACAGGAATAATGGAGATGTCAAATTGAGTGGAGTGTAGAGATACAGCAGGTCAAGTGAGTAATGTGAATGATATTAGCGAACCGAAGTGTAGCCGAAGCATAGCGCCAGCCCAACAGGAAGGCTATAGGATATAATCCCCTCCACTGTGCTCCGTGTTCACTAGCATGTTCACTAGCACGTTCTCCCCGATGGTTTTTAGCTGCGTGAGGAGACGCTCAGCATTCTAAGTGGTTCAGGAGAAGGCAGAGGAACTGCGTGGTCAAAAATATGTTGATGTTTTTAAAAAGTACAAATAACTCTCAAGCATGGCACCATATCTGTCACTCTGCAATGTGTGAGAAAGCAGTGGTAGTTAAGCAGAAAGGTCATTTTCAAGTTATTATTATTTTTTCTATTGTTAAGGATGTGGGCTGCAGCTTTGACCCCGTGTCTTTTTATTTTACACGGCGATCTTGCCTGCCTCAAAGCTATGAAATATGCATCAGTAGGAGTTCATGCATAGTGTTTCATACCAGTCCTTTGGCAATAAATCACTTTAAGCTGAGCCCACATGGAGATAATGAGCGAGGGGTGCATTCAATATTTGTTCTGGCAGACTTTGACGCTCTGCTCGGAGGCGAGGTGGGAGGGGTGGAGTTCGGCAAGCTTCCGTTCGGTGCCTGCGAGGACCCAATCAGGTGAGGGCGCCGTAGCCATGACTACAATGCATGCCTAATTTATCTCATATCCCCCCCCTTGTATTGGTAGAGGTTTCTGTATTACTTTTCTTTCTTTTTGGAAAAATGTTTTTTTTTCAAGTGAGATCTTTTTTGACAAATCAGGGGGAAAAAACAACAACAATGTGCCGGTAAGACGGTTGAGTCAATTATCATATGCAGAATGACATTCACGAATTTGTTCTCAGTGAGCTCCACCTCGCCACCACTTGGCCACACCTGACCGAGGGCATTGTTGTGGACAACGACGTCTACTCGTAAGTGTCAATCACAACTACTTCATAATCCATTATTTTTCCTTCTCAAGCCTCACCTTACATACATCAAGAAAGGCACACAAAAAAACAGCACTTAATTAAGTGGCAAACGATGCAACGTGTTGTTTTTACGTAATTAAAATGGAATGCACTCTCACTGACAGGCTTCGTGGTAACAAGTGGGAGACTTGATTTTTTGGCGGTCATAAAACACGGCTTTAATTCTCTTGGAATTTTAACGACGAGGAGCAGGCCAAACTGTATTTTTTTTTTGTGCACCTGCTCTGCAGCATTGTCATAGCTTAGCCGTTGAATAATTAGCATTATTCACTTCCCATTATTCACTTATTATATATATATATATACAGTATATTTCCTTACATGGTAGCCTAAATACGGTAGTCTCATCTCCAGTCTTTCCATCGTCATTAGAGCCATAACTGATTCACTCCAAATTAATCATTCTCTGCTCCGCTGCGCTGCTGATGAAATGCTGCTCAGTGAGCCAGTTATTATAGTCGACTATAATGTTTGTGTTTTATTTCATCTCAAGCCCAACCAACCAACCTCGTCCACGGTCGTTTTTTGAAGTACAAACCTACACCTGAAAAGGAGAAGGGTGTAGAGTAATGGAGCATGGCTGGAGCCCCGTCTCCGTACGCAATCTGAAAAAGCTAATTCAGGGGAAAGGAATTCAGTCACATAAAGCCATCACTGAAGACTTAAAAACTTGTGTTTCTAATTGATGCTGCAGGGCTGCTTAATATACTAAAAGGATTTACGATGCGCCAAGTACTAAATATTGGGTTCACATTCCCAGCTATTTGTGGACACATTTTGAGAAAAATGTGTCCACAACCGATAAAGGTTATGCAAGCAATTCAAAAGAACATGGCTTGATGCTTCAGATTGTGAATTATCGTCTCATTGGATTGTGAATCATTGGGAATCCATGTCTTTTCCCAAATGTAAAAATACAAAATTCCAGAACATATTGAGTTAACCCCTGTGTACTTTTAACCTTGATAGTTCTCAGTGTAGATGAGAAGACGAGGTTGGCACACACACACACACACACACACACACACACTCTGCTTTTCTCAGTGTGTGATCATCTGACCATATGTGCTCTGTGTGTGTGACCCGGCAGCGACCTGGACCCTCTCCAAGCACCCCACTGGTCCGTGCGGGTCAGGAAAGCCGACAATCCCCAGTGCTTGTTAGGTAAGAGGCTGTCTCCAAATTCTTGCTCTGTGGACTCCCTATTTCCCCATCCGAAGCCCACTGTGCCTCGATGGCCTGCACAGATCCTTTGCACAGAAGGGCAAACACGGGGGTGGCTCATAGTGTTAATGAAATGCTTCCACAGTTCTGTCCATATATACTCTTTCAGTGGGTTGGAAGTTCCATTAACTTTGTTTGTATACCCCCTAGCTAGTACGTCCGTGTGAGATGGTTTCAGTATATCATAATCTGATAACATGGACAAACAAAAGGCTATTTGCATGTTTTGTCTTCTGCACATGAATCATAGGAGTCGCATGCAGTTCCCTTGCCTATTAATCACAGTCTATTGCCGACAGACAGTCTAGTTTAAAAACAAACAGAGTAGTTATGGCAGTTTGCAATCGGTAATCGGCAATCAGTCAGGTCAGTGAAAATGAACTGTTCTGTTCCACGGCCATAAACTGGATGGATGCATCAGTCTTGTGAACGATGTTGATGAAATACAATGTGGTGCTCTGTAATATTAATGTAATGTCTTGGAGCTTCTCAGTTTAAGAAATGATCAGCGTTCTTCTGTCCCTTTATTCTGACATGTTTGCCTAATATTGTGGAACCTTCCAACACACCAAAATAACAAATCTAATTCCTTTGTGTTTGCAAACACAAAGGCATGAAAAATAACAATTTATATTGTTTCATAATTTATGCCCGGTCCGAAAACTAGGTACATTTAATCCTAGCAACATATATTAGATTCCATGTATTAATTACACTGTATGTTACAACTAATAAGCACAGCACAGCTTTCTAGCCTCAGTAGTGAGATGTATACTGATGTATCTGTTTTTTTCTGCTCACAGAGCTTACTGATCCTCTCTCTATCTCCTCTTTTACTCGCTCCAACCCTCCCTCTCTTTCCCAGGTGACTTCCTGAACGAGTTTTTCAAGCTTTGCTGTAGGAAGGAATCCACCGAGGAGATTCTGGGCCGG
This sequence comes from Trachyrincus murrayi, assembly GCA_900323305.1. Lineage (NCBI taxonomy): Eukaryota > Metazoa > Chordata > Actinopteri > Gadiformes > Macrouridae > Trachyrincus > Trachyrincus murrayi. The sequence continues at coordinate 14,397 of OOFB01008788.1, read as the reverse complement.
GGATTGGCCGAGGAAGATGGCAAAGGTTAGCAGCTTGTTCTTATGGGTCCCGTCAGCCGATTGTAACAGCTATCGATTTATAGATTTATTTTCTGTTTGTTATCTTCGGGAAGATTAGGACCTTGCGCCATTAGAAAATCTGCAATATTAATAATGGTTGAATGACACTTAACAAACAATGGGAACTAAATCATAGGTGTCATGTTGGAATAATAACTGTAATCTTGTAATTTGGGCTCCACGTGAATATTCATATCTCATCAGCAACTGGGCTATGAAAACCTGTGTAAAATAACCAGTGTGGAATCTGAAAGCTGTGAAAATCTAAATACATGTGTATTAATATATCCTAAGTGTTTTGAGAAGAGTGTAATAATGAATATAAGCCTGTGCAGGTCTAACATTTACATACATAGCATATTATGTCGATAATTAAAAAGGAAAAAATTGTGCTGCTGATTATCTTATTGTTGTGCTTCAGGTCTGTCTTGTAATAACTCAAAACTGTCCTAAAACAACAAAGCTTGTGGCTGAATGCTAAAAGTATGCATTGTCAAAAGAGTTCTGTTTCCTCCACCGCTCACTCTGTCACTTTTCACCCTGAAGTATATAAAAATGCACTTTAAAAGGGAATCAAGACAAAACTGCAGGTTTGCGACCAAATCTAATGGCTGCATTGGGCTTCGATCGCTGCAGTGTGTGCAGGGTCAGGCTCAATATCACAATACCATGTGAATGATTGCATCTCGTCTCACTGCGGCTCGCGCCAGCAAACGAACAGCCCGTACATCGTAGAGTATTCCACTCTGTCGAAATCGCCGTGTTGGGTGGCAGTTCGACCGCCTATGCGAACACGCACATTTAAGTGTATCAAGGCCTTTAGTGTTCACTGCTTTCCAAAAGATCGATGAGATGTCTACCGTCCAATGGACAAAAACGAAAGCAGCCCAACGCCTCACTTTCAACCTTTTGTGTCAGCCAGTTTTCTCGTGTGTCCATCTGGTTTGTCTACATCCATTCTTGGATAGACGGCCAAGCATTTGCAAATTTCTTATTCATTTTTTCCCAAAACCCATCTCTAAAAATAAACAAAATCCCCACTGCTGTGTCTTTATGTATAGTAGTCTGGGACTATAAACATGTTTGTTTAGCTCTGCATGCAAAATAGCATATGCTCCTCTCTGCCTCTCTCTCTGTTGCCTGGTAATTTCCTTGGCTGAGAGTGTGTGTGGTACACTGATGATGGTACACTGTGATGATTGTATAGCCATTAAGGCGTGTATCTGAATGCAACCCCCCCCCCCCCAGAGGGCTAGACAATGGCGGTTGTGTTTTTAAAATAGCGCAGAACAGTTTTTTGCAGCAATCTGGTGTTATTAGACATTAAGCGATACGTGGATGTTAATGCAGCAATATCGGACTGTATCTTAAGCACGCCATTGCTTAACAATCACACACACGCACACGCACACACTATAAATAATCATTGCAATGAACTCTGCGTCGGTCATCTTGATGTAGCAAGTCGCGTGTGTTTGTGTCGTCCTTCTGTGGGTTGCAGAGAACAGCGACCTCAGTGCAGCTCTGTCCAAGCTGACGGAGCCCGCGGCCGTGCCCATGTCCAAGCTGTCCGTCTCCAGCATGGTGCACAGCGCCCGCAAGCGCATCCGCCGCCACCGGCGTGTTGACGAGTCGCCCCTCAGCAACGACGTGCTCAACTCCATCCTGCTGGTGAGACGTCTGGTTTGTCTCCCCCTCTCCCATCCAGTCTAGTCTAGTCTTCTCGTCCATCCACTCACATCTATGTGCAGGGTCCAAAATTCAGTTTTGGCTTTGCCAGAGTGGAAAAGAAATGTACCGGCCAAGCAATTGTTTGTAGTAGCCCAGAATTTTTTTTCACCTGCCAAATGGTCAAATCTATCCGCCATTGGCTGTTCATTTTTGACCCTGTCTATGTGTAAGGTGGGCGAATAGATGGTTCCCCCCCCCCCTCCGCATCATAGAGGAGCTGACACAGCACTTGGGGGTCTGCTGGAGGGGGGGAGGTCCACCAGGGGTCCCACTCCACCACACCAATACTCTGACTGGCCTTTTAACCAGCCCTAGAGCCCTGGCCAGTGAATAAAACATCACAGCTTATTAAAAGAAGAGAAAGTACAAGCCCACCTAGAGGGCCTCTAGCTTTCGCCGCCATCAGAGCTCTGTCTCTTTCCCCTGCTAGGGTAATTTTTTTAAAACCATAGTAAAAACGTTGCATTGTTTGAGCTTTGCCTAATCCTGACAGGCAACATATTTGTGTGTGTGTGTAGGTAGATATCCATGTATTTATATGCGTCTATGTTTTGTCTTTCAATTTCTCCCCCCCCCCACCCCTCCCAGTATTTATTCCCAGACGCAGCGGTGGAGAAGTCGTCTTTGCCGGCGCCTGACAATGGTGATGGGAGGGCTGCGCTGCCGAATACCAGCGGCAGGAGCGAGCACGATAAAGGCTCAGATTATGTTCGTCTAACATGCTTCACACTGACACAAAGTATTCCTGCTGCTATTTAATGGCATGTAAAAAAAGCAAAGGGAATGTTCACAAAGAGAGAGAGAAAAGAGAGTTGGGCGATAGATGGCAGGAGCTTGAATACACCAATACAAGGATAAAAATAGTTTTTTGCTTTAGATTAGGAAAGGAAAATTCCACAGCCACTTCAAAGCCCTTATCCGATGAAGCACTAACAAACACCTCCCCAAAGCAACGGATTGTACAAAATTTACAAGTAAGCACAATTCACAATTTGAGCAGGAAAAATAATAATCTTTTGGCTCATTTACACATTAAAGACAGATAAAAAGGAACGGCTTTGTGATTTTTGTATCTGTGGAAATGCCGTCTACGTACAAAAGACTGCGATAATTAGTCCTTCAAAGTGGCATTTCATACACCCGCCGAATAAAAATTACCACGTTTTTTTCTTTCCTTCCATTATATATTCTACTGTTATGAAAGTTCAAGTCCAAACTTTTCTAGCAATGTCCTTCGTCCGTTTCCTCCTCCTCTTCCTCCTCCCTCTCCCTCCAGAACCTGTTCAACCAGCTGAAGTCTGCGCCCAGCGACAGTCTGACCTATCGGCTGGCCCTGTGCGTGTGCCTGGTCAACTTCTACCACGGTGGCGTGCGTGCCCTGGCCCATCTGTGGCAGGAGTTTGTTCTAGAGATGCGCTACCGCTGGGAGAACAACTACCTGGTGTATGGGTAGGTCAGACCTGGGCCCCCTGTCCTCTTTCATATTCTACACTTAATCCAACCAAAAGTGGAAGTCAGTGCAATCGGTCACTGGGCGATGCATTGTGTATTTTTCTTTGCTTTTCCTGTGAGCTGCATATTATATTCAACAGCAAAATACTTCCTTAATGTTGCCAGTGGCTTCATTTCCATGCAGCTGTTTGTCATCATAATCCAAAAACCTCACTTAGAGACCATTGTAACAAGAGCAGATCAGGATACACAGTATGGCTGTTGCCATGGCCACAACCGCGTGTATAACTTTTTACTAACAAGAGGGCTGGTATCATTCAGTTAGCATTCTTAACGACGTGCAAACTAAAACACACATTCTGCATAGGAAGTCAGGGTAACAACACAGGGGCATAACAATAGATATTAGGTGAGCACAATACAGGCACAAACCAAGTGTGCACATTATAAATCCACCAACGTTTCTCTTTTGTTGTTTCAGCCTTTTCATTCTAGTGAATGTCAGAGCGTTCCTATGCAATTCATGCCTTCAGAGCTTGTACAACCAACAAAAGCCACTTCACAGGGTTATCATTTGATGAATTATCTTGTTAGATATCGCAGTACTGTTAATGGCAAATCATGACAAATATATATTTTTTTTTATTCAACACATACCATTGACACTGTGAGAAACGAGACAGTGAATACATTTGTAATTCATCATATATTACATGGATCGTGTCGTGGCTTGGGTGGCTTTTGACTCCCAACCAAAGCATATCGGTTCTGGGTTCAACCCTAACCCCTACCTGCTCCTAAATGAACCATATCTGTTCACTGTGTGTCCTTTTGGATAACATCTCCTGAATGCCTGAATGGTATTGCAGTTCTCAATGTTCTCTTGTGTCCGTCGTGTCTCCTTTTCCTTCCTCTCCAAATCCTAGTTTGGCCAGCGGGGTCCCAGATCTCCGCTGTTGTCTCCTGCATCAGAAGCTCCAGGTAACTATTGACATACACACCTACAAACTCACACACACACCTACACACACGCACACCCACACACGCACACCTACACACACACACACGCGCATGTGTCAGACACAAAAACACACACACTTATTGTAGGCCTATTTAGTTGTATATTAAAGCCTATTGTAAAATTTGAAAGACAGCCTTTTAGTTTGAGAGACATTTTATATATTTGGTTTGTTTCAGACAGACGGAACACACAATAAATATTTCTTAAATGTTAGAGTTTTGCCATTGATCTCCTTCTAACCACGATGAATTCAAATCTAATCTCAACAGCTTGTTGAGATTAGATTTCAGATTAGTCTTGTTTTAAAGAGTACACATTGGACAATGTTTCACACATAGTTCCCCGAGTGTCACAATTAAACGATGTCCTTGATATTAGGAAATAACTGTTGAATATCAATATCAGCGATCTAATAGTGTGAAATATTGTTAGGGTGGCGGTTCTGCGGACTTCATAGGCTTTGCCCTCGTGTGCATGTACGAAGATCGAAGCGTCGGTAGTCCCATTGTCCCGTGAGACGAATTACGCACGATTGGGATGATCCCAATTGAATCCGGTACCAAAGCCAATGTGTTTGCTTGAATTACGTTTTTCAAGGAATAAGTTGGGATAAGGATAGAAATGGTGATAAAGGATAAAACGGGGTTTACCCGTTCCAGAGATCCTTTCTGGAAAAAAAAGAAAAACAAAAAAGCCGAGAGAGAGCCATCCGCCTCTATATAAAACATATTAGCAGAAAATTACCCAAGTCCCAAGAGGGTCTGTGCGAGTTTGATTTGAATTGAAGCTGATGAGGAAGAGCTGGGAGGGGACGGGTATCAAATGGTGTGCATCGCATCACAACAGATTCACTCACGAGAAAAAGGAATCGATGACCTCCCACGCACGATTATGCTGTCAACAGGAAGAGAAAGAAAAATTAAAGTAATTCATACTGAAATGTTTCAGGTAAACATTGATGGCTTGCGTCTTCTCGCGCATTTAAACCCGGGACAACTTGGCTATACTTAACTTCACAATGGCTTTGTTCTAATTTAATAGGACTCAAATAGCATGCTGTAGCTAATATGCAGTTAATGAAATCAATGCTAATTAACCGATACAAATTTATTTTGTGTTAATGTAAAAAAAAAAAGAAAGTTAAACATGACATTAATATAAAGTGTACTGTCCCTATATTTAGTTACATTTGTTATCCTGTTGTGGCCAATTTACGACTTCCACAATTATTATTATTTAAGGACTTGGGAAGTTTTTATTTCGCAATTACTCTGTTTAGCTCGCTTTATTTGTGTTTTAATCATGCCGTCAAGCCAAATGAACCGCTAATATGATCAGATACCCTTACACCGCTTTTGCCTCTGAATAATACGAAGGTTAATGTACTGGAAAAATTACACAAAAACCTCCCAAAAAACAGAACAACTCCAACAATGGGGGGAGGAGTGTGGAGATGATCACATTAAGCCTTGAATTATGAGCTCAAACAAGAGCCTCATCTGTAACAATTAGTTGATAGTTGATTACGATCAATTAGGAGCTGACTTTGTGGTCTCCTTCGCTCTGACACGCCCCCCCCCCCTTACATACAGTCTAGGTCGTTTACCTGCAGTGCTGTTTTGTTCTCTGGCCTTGTGCAGGTTCAGGTGTGTAAAAATAGAGCGAGGCATGGCCTCTGAGAGACATCTAGAGCTCTGATAGAAGACAGGATGAGAGGTTAAAATCCTCTGTAAGAGAGACATCCCCCTGTAAGATATATCTCCCTCTCTCTCTCTCACGTTCTCTCTCTCTCTCTCTCTCTCTCTCTCTCTTTCTCTTTCTCAACATTTTTACCCCAGTTACCCCCCCCCCCCCCCCCACCTACCTTTTGTGTTCTCATTTTCTTTATTTCTGTTATTTTTAACCCTTTTGGTCACCATTTCTTATGGCCCAGCCTTTGTTTGTGGTTATTAAGTGGCAGGCCTGCTGCTTGAATTCGTTGAGAGATGAAGTTATTGAGAGTGGAGTCATTTGCTCTAAAGAGTGGGCCGAGAGGCGAGACATTTTTATATGGCAAAGAATGCTAAGAGTCCCTTAGTTATTGTATTGGTATTCCATGTATGTACCGACACTTCTGAGCTCTATACGCACACACACACACGCACACACCTAGCTTAGCACTGCGGTGCCCTCCGTCTCTGCCTGAGTGTGTGTGTCTGTGTGTATGTTTCTCACCCCAGATGCTCAACTGCTGCATCGAGAGGAGGAGGGCAAGGGATGAGACCCGGAAGGCTAGTGACGGAGGCAGGGAACGTGAGCGCGCGTTGTCCGGCGGAGGGGAGAACGGACGCCGTGGCCCCGAGAACACGGCCAGCGTCCCAGTGCGGGAGGCCTCGCCAGGGAAGTCGTGGGACTCGTGGAGCGACAGCGAGGATGAGTTCTTCGAGTGCCTGAGCGACCAGGAGGAGGCGGCGGCCGCGAAGGAGGGGGAGGCAGCAGAGAAGGGCAGCGGAGGGCCCGGCAGGGCCAAGCCCCCCGATGGCAGGCTCCATCCCCACGGCAACATGACCCTCCTGCACTCCTCCACAGAGCCCCTGTACATCCCCATCACGCAGGTCAGAGACACACACACACACACACACACACACACACACACACACACACACACACACTCACTCACTCACAGGCACACACACACACACACTTGTGCGCGTGTGCACATGCACACACACACACACACACGCACTCTCTCTGACTCTCTCCCCCTTCAAAATACAAAACAAAAGCTAAGACAACGTGTTTTGCCAGGTAAATTCATTAAAGTGTGCAGAAGGTGCACCGTAACCTCCCTGCCCAGGTACGGTTTCTTCTTCTTTTTAATTTTTTTTCCTTCCCCTCGCCTGCTCTGAGGTTAATCTGAATCACACGGCACGCTAACGATAAATCACTGCAGCATAATTCACCTAATTGGCTTGAGGAGGTGAGAGACCCTCGCAGCTCCCCAAGATGTATCGACTTGTCCGCGGAGTCGCCGCGCTCAACAACAGGCGAATAAATAAATATATATATTTATATATATACGGCCACGGTCGTCTCCCCGACTATTGTCCATCCATCTTAAACAGATCCCTTGGCGAGCGAGACGCCGTCGCCCAGCTGTGCTGCAGTGGGAGTTGGCACCAGACCTTGGAGCAGGAGGAGGCGCTAGGTGGGGGGATTTAGCTGGGAGCTAGCCAGGAGAGGTTTTGCTCTCACCCCCCTTCCCCCTTCATCAATTATACAGTGGAGTGGAATGGTCGGGGCTAATGAATGCAGAAACAAAAAAAAGACAAGGAAAAAGCTGACCCTGCTCAATAATTAACAGTATGAGATGAGTGAGGATGAGGAAGGTGGACCAAAGCAGAGTCTCTCTCTCTCTCTCTCTCTCTCTCTCTCTCTCCCACACATGATCATACAGGTATTGTGTGTGTATGCTGCGTTGCAACACAATGGAAAGGCGGTGGGTGACCCGGAGGGAGATGTATGTACAGAGCGAGAGGGAGATACAGAGTGAGACAGACAGAGGGAAAGAGAGACATGGAGAGATACAGAGAGTGAGAGACAAAGTGAGGGAGACCAAGAAAGACAGGGAGAAGTAGAATAGGATTTAATTTGTGTCAGAGTGAGAAAAAGATACAAGCATCAGCAATTCTGCTGCTGGCCACACGGTTTCTTTTGGGGCTGTGTGTGTGTGTGTGTGTGTGTGTGTACACATTTGTGTGGGGGTGTGTACATGTGTGTCTGTTTGTTTTGTCTGCAATTGGGAAGGAAAGGAGAAAACAAAACGCACATGTGCACATTTGTGTCGACATTGAGAGCCTCCAACAATTCGAACATATCGTGCAGGTTCGGCTTCTGGACCCAAAACATCTTTTTCTATTTCCTTTTGGCTTGCTTAAAAAAAATCTTTATTCTCTCTGTCTCTGGCCCTGTCTCTCTGTCTGTGTGTGACAGACATCCAGTATGTGTTGCTAGAGCATTTCAGAATGTGAATGTGACATTGAATGTCACATCTAGGATTTAACCATGTACATATTGATGGTAGGAATAATATAGATCAAGGAAAGCAACACGGCCATAAGGAAGTACAGTACCTTCGTGACCACTTAATTTGTAATGAGGCGGATGGCTCGGCTCGCGACTCTCACCTTCCCCGGGTTTAATTAGTCTGTGTCGCGGAACGGGGTGGTTTTCACCCACGCTCCTCTGCCCCCATTTAAACCCCCAGCGCTCCTACTCAGAGCCAACCTAATGGCGGCGCTGCCTCAGATGATTATTTCATTAAAAAAATTTCATTACGTGCGTAAGTGATGTATTTTTTTGTTTTATTAATTATTTTTTTGGATTACACAATCCTCTATTCCCCCCCGCATATCCTGTTGGTTATCGATGGTTATCATGCTAAAGTCACGGCGTCATGCAAGGACATGCCCCTCCCCCACCTTTCTCTCTCCCTCACTGTTCCATGGTAGCAACGGCTCCTATATCGCTGATGTAGAGCCAAGTCTAGGGGAGCGCTTCAGCAGCGCTTCACATGCCGGGTGTCAAGTGTTCCGGCTTCCAAGCCACCGATTTAAGTAAAGCACTTTTTGTGCTGTCACCGGGCCGTTAGTGGCTGCCGTGCCGTACAAAAGGCTACAGGAAGCATTTAAGTTATGGCAGAGGACGTATGGGAGGTAATTGCGGTGCCGCTAATGACAGCGTCACACCTATTTGGCCACACTGGCCAAATACAAAAATTGTTTCTTTAATTCGTCTTATTTCTTCCAATGATTTGTTTGCATCCCAAAAGTCTTTAGATTGTCGCCCTGCTTTTTATTCACTTTTTTCTTCATTAATTCATCGGTCGATTTCACTTTCACAAAATCAACAAATCTACTCCCAGAGAACATATTGATGTCAAAATGGCCGATATTTCCCGACAACAATACCCTCTTTTCTGATGTGACCCAGTAGCACCAGCAACACACAGCATTGGTTGATCAAAACAGAAAATTGCATTGGCATTGCCTAGGTATGTAGACTGACCTCTGTGCCTTTTTACACCTGTGTTGAAACTCCGCATAACGTTACAAGCTAGACCACCTGTGTTGCCCTGCATGTTCTACTACTGTGAACATTCCTGGGTTTGAACCCTGCATTACGTGCCATCAGGAGCGAGTCTTGTTAGTGCCTACTAGTAAGTTGGACCTGGACTTCAGACGTCGGCGAGGGCCACACAGATTGATTAGCAGGCTGTGATTGTTTTTGTGACGGAACAGCTGCTCCCCATAGTTCATCGGGGCTCCGGGCACTAGCGATGGAGTTGTCAGCGTTCCTTGCCATCGCCTGGCGAGGTCTGGCCAGTGAGTGACAGGGGTCACTTCCCAGTCTCTCTCTCAACAAACAAAATAACCTTTGTTTGTTGTTGTTCTTATCGGAATCACGTTTGAACCTTCAATACAAACGAGGTGGCGACTTGTTTATTAACAGCTTGATAACAGATCTTGATGTTGTTCACAAATGGTGATTAGCATTTTAATAAAAAAATATAGATTTTTTTTATTTTTTTTCAATGATGGTGATGGTGAGCCCAAAAAGCTAGAAGCTATAACAGTGACCTCATTTTCAGACCGAGTACAGTAGGCGCGCACACTTACATAATCGCTAACAAAGATCGTTCAGACATTAATGGTTTCACCCGCGGCGCTCATGACATCACTATATAACAAACGACCAGGGGGGGATTGGAAACCAACTGTGTGTGTGTGCATGTGTGCGTGCGTGTGTGTGTGCATGCGTGCAGGAGCCGGCTCCCATGACGGAGGACCTCCTGGAGGAGCAATCAGAGGTGCTGGCCAAGCTGGGCACGTCGGCCGAGGGCGCTCACCTCCGCGCCCGCATGCAGAGCGCCTGTCTGCTCTCCGACATGGAGTCTTTTAAGGTGAGACGCAAACACACACACACACACACTTGCACCCTTAAAGGTACCACCCCTGACGTACAACTGGGAATGTAATCTAATTATGAAAATTATGAATGCGCTGAAATATTGGTCGTTAAACAAGCATATGCCGCGTGGTGTGCCTTTCTGTTCCACCTTGTTGTGATGTCTCTGATCAGACACATGAAATGGATGGAATGTGCCGCAAACGGTTTACACTGCTTCTTAGTTTGCTGGATTTAGTGTACAGCGGGCCTATTTTATGTACACGATTAGTAAGGTTAAAAAAAAAGTTTATATAAAGTTGATACAAAGTTGAGATATCAAGGAATCATTCCAAATCAGGGCTCCAGAGTGCGACCAAATATCTGTCTCTGTGTGTGTGTATAGCCGTGTTTCCACCCGAAAGTACCCGAAACCTTTAGTCCCAGGAACTACTTTTTAAGGAACTAAAAGGTTCCTTCAGCCCATTGTCTGCGTTTCCACCACTGTCTAAAGAGCCGCAAAGATTAGGCAAATTAGTCCACTGACGTATGAAAAAGCGACGGCTGTTTTTACATGTCATTTTTGGCGCAAGACTATTAGTGTCTTGCGCCAGTTGCGCTGGTGCATGGATGTCTGTGATGCGCTGGTGCATTGGATGGCGATTAAGAAATAGACAGACACAATTAGAATGAGAATATTTAAGATTTTATCAGAATAAATACCATCATATGAATTTGTTTATTAAAATGCGGATAGAGCTGGCCCCAAATATTCCAAGTACAGAATTATCCTTTGTTCGTTTTGTAGTCGGATATTAGAATACCCAGTGTACCGACAGACTTTAAACTAACTGGTTGTAATAATAATATTTATTAAATGTTCTAGGGTTCTCCCAGGATTTAGTTTTCCATGGTGGCGCTCCCACTAGTCAGTTGCGGCCATAGAAATAAAAGGTTGTGGCAAGCGGGGGGGTTAATGGTTTTAATAAAGAAGGGTTTTAATAATGAACATATTTAACAGCTATTTCAATGTTTAAACGAAGGCAAAAGATACCAAAAAGCTCTACCTACTATTAAGTAATTTAATAAATCTTTTCCTTGTCTGCCAATCCGTCGTCCACAATATCGCCTGTGTGTTTTCTCTTCGGATGAATAGCACTAGTCCCGCCGTGCAATTTCATAAAAACTTTGCACAATGTTCAAACCACCTTATTTGTACTAGCATACTATGGTAGCCACGTGTCTTTGGAAACGTTGAGGCTGCACTGAAGCTCTGCCGTAACCGAGTTGGATTCGGACCATGGCGTCCACGCAGCAATCCTACGTGATATTGTGGTTTTGCGTTATTAAAATAACACATTTGTTTTAACTAAATATTTTGGGTGCACCTAAATTATGTGCTGGTGCACCTAACTTTTGTAAACCAATGTAAAAAGTTAGTCTGGAGCCCTGCAAATATATTGTTAACATTTTTTGGTGAAAATGTGACTTTTAATTTTGTATCACAGAGACTTTATCAGTTCACTGAACCAGGCCAACCATTCTCCCAGTTATATACAAGGTTATTGTTGCTGTGACACATGGTAGAGCAGTCACATATTATGACAGACGGAGACGGACCTACAGACACTCACACACACACACAGGGCAAGTGACACAAAGCCCATCAATGTTGTACGGTGGCGCTCAGTCAATGTGTCAGAGCGGCCAGCCTTAGATTAGATCCAGCCCACCTCCCTTCACATCCACACAGGGCACACACAGCTATGACATTATCAATGGACCCCACGGCCTGCTAGCTCCTAAAGCATGACGTCGTCGTCAGCGTCGACAACTCTGCGGCAGGGGGAAAAGACTGGGGGGAGAAGGTTGCAGCCAGACGCACTGGGAAAGTTTCAAGTAGTTTCTCAGCATCTTCCATTTTTATCAACCCGAGCCCCTGTTTAAGTCACCTCAGCATACAATAAATAAAAAAGTTTTTTTAAAGAGGAAAAAGTGGCTGTTTCCTTCTTTTGTTGAAAACATCAGACGACATTTTTTTTATCCCTCCGGCTTAATGGCGAAGGCAATTATCTGCACTCATTCCTCGAGTTTTGAATCGATGAATGCAAGTGTTCATTTGTGCATTCCAGCAGCTAATGCTTTTCCCTGAGAAACATTTGTCTTTTTGATGTCAGTGTGGATCTTTATAATGTCAATTCATTGTGCATACAATTGAGACCCATATGGGTTCAAAGAGGCCATATGGTTTTAGCATTAAAGAAGGGAAACGTTAACATTAAACACATGGTATTGACATTTGATAACGGGCATGCGCCGAATGTGTAATGAACGTTAATACAGATGGCAAATGTGTTTTTAAATTGATTTGGATCACTCCTGGGAATAAATTGCCTTATTGGTTTTTATTCACTAATGTGTCCTCATAAATCCATCTTGCCTGCATGGATCTTGTACATTCCTTCAATTAGTCCTTCACTCTCACACTCTCTTACTAAGACGAAAGGGTTTGAGAGGGGTTGGCTTCAGGCGGAGACATAAAGGCATGTGCTTGTCTGGTTTATCTGCCAATGAGTGTCCTGAAAACCCGTCATTGACTACATGTTTCTATTCTAGTCTAGACAAACAGTGAATAATATGGATACGGATTGTTAAGCAGCAGGTAGGGGTGAGGCGCCTTGCTTACCAAGATGCTCACAGATCGGCTGGGACTGACCCAGCACTATCCTACCCCGGATGATCTCAACATTTCATGGATTAAATACGAATTTTGGAACCACTAAAACGGCCTATGACAAAAACAATATCTTAACTTTGTGCCTTCTGAATGCCATGTTTACTGCTGCCATTTCCACTCCACACGGTTCTCCACCAGTGTCACGTCACTGTTTAATCTGAGCTATTTGCTTTGGTGAGACATGACGACGACTTCTATTTCAAGAAAAAGGGTGTTTCTTTAGAACAGTGACAACCAGAGCCACATTGATTAATTACGGGAGTGACTCGCTAAGCAACCTCCTACAGAGCTAACTAGGTTGGACTGTTCCGTTCTCTCTGATTAATCAACTTCAAAGAACTTTATTTGGCAAAATTAACGCTGACCGCACCGCATCTGCGGCAATCCCGAGGGAGTACACATACCTGTTCATTACTTTTCCCTAGCTAGCATTGACAAATAGCATTTCCATGCCACGTCAAAGGGGGGCACAGCTTTTCGTTATTTTTTCTCCATATATTTTGTTGCATTATGGTGCCCTGTTTAAAGTGCCCTACTGAATGCTCTACTTTGGAGAATTTTCCTCTGGCATGTCCTACTCGCAAAAGCTTCAAGTTCAACAGTGGCCCAGGATTTAAATGAGGATCTGCGAATGCTGTAGCTGTACGTCAGGTACTGCGGAAAATTGGGCCCTCCTAAGCTGGGAGAATGGCCTCTAAATTTAGAGAGGAGCAGCCCTGTAATTGTGCTTAGCCAAGCATAATCTGGCATTTTGGCTTTAATTACCAGCTCCCTCTGGGCGCGAGGCAGACTGGGATGGCTATGATGAATGGTGCAACTCCAGAATATGACAGCCTTAGCATCCTGAATGATCCACCAAGGCCTCTTCTGTTTTTTTTTCTTCTTTCTTTCGTTCCCTGCTGCCACCATTGCATGAGCACACACACATACACATACACACTCACTCACTGGCGCGCACACACACACACACGCACACGCACATGCACACACGCAGAAAGGCAGTATCTTTCCCTGAAACGGGGCATGAGTAGTTGCAGCTCGCCCCCCCTAGGGCTACAGCAACCCCCACCCCCCCTGTCTCCACTTTACTGGGTTAGACCCTGTCATCAATCCCTCCCCCACTCTCCCACTCCCAGCACCAACCTACACACTTCCTACCATTCCTCACTTCAGCGCCCTCTCCACTGTGCTGCTGATGAGCCTCCTCATTAATTACACCCTATGGAAGGAACACAAGAAAACTTCTCCAGAATCACACACACAGCGGACACACACACAGATGCACACTACACTGTGTTGCATAATGTAAAGCAAACAATAGTAGAAACTCCATGCTGGGTAGATTTGACAAGGTGACAAATCAAACCAGTTCAACCAGGCCAACTGTTCTCCCAGTTATATATATATATATATACAGTGTATATATATATATATATATATATATATATATATATATATATATATATATATA